>JARJCV010000302.1:0-51809 GCA_029281435.1 Mycena haematopus
CCAAAAGTCGAAATCAAAAGGGAAACACAAGGATGAAACGCCGGAGGAAAGACGGGTTAGGAAGGCACGCAAAGCGGAAAAAAAGTCCCGCAAGGCCAAGAAAGCATCTGCAGGTATCAGAGGCGTGGAGGAATTGCTAAATTCGCTGGATGGTGGCCCGCGGCGCCAACGTTCCCCATCGCGAAGCCCTCCTCGTCAGTTGAGGCGGCAACGCTCCAGGAGTGGTTCCCCCCGTCGCGATGGCCACCACTACCCTCGACCGCGTTCTCCGTCTTATAACTATTCCAGAGATGATCGATTCATAGGGGGTCGTGGAGAAGGGAAGAGAGAACGGTCGCGCGAACGCCCAGGAAGAGACTAACACGAATTCCCCGACCTTCTTCCATTCGTATGAAACACCCCAATATCAATTCTATTCCAATGCCGGTCCAGTTCCAGCCCACAGGCACTATCATACCCTCCGGCCTCCGAGTTGGTACACACTGAACCTTGATTCGCAAGTCTCCACCAGACATCAAGAAGCGCAAGAAGCAAGTGCGTCCCCACCCTCCAGCCGAGTGAAAATCTCTCAGCCTGAAACATTGATGCCAAAGAGTCTTGTTTGAAGCCTGGAAGTAGGTACAAAGGTCACATTGCTTCTCGAGCCAATCCACGTCATGTCAAACCAGGAAAACTAGCTCAGCTGGCCAGCTACCGTCCAAACATATATACTTATGGCGTGAGAAGGGAACAGGTCCTGCCGAGAATCAATAGAATCTGGGCCGCGGCAGCTACAGGACATCGACGTCGCACGCCGGCATGGGCAATGTCAAACCAGGAAACCTCAGAGCATATTGCATAGGACTTAGGAGCCAGCAGAGCGTCGAGAACTTTATACTTAGAGCTGTCGCTGGGGATAAAGCGTCGGCCGTCGAAATCGGGGACCAGGGACGACATTTAGCTCCCATGGTCCAAGGTGATTGAAGCCCAGGAGGGGTAACCCGGCACCCATTTTATTTCGGTAACTGACAGCCGTCCGTGCAAATCTCCTTAGAGCGATGAGAACCGCGTGTACTTTACCATGATATTAAATCCCTCGAGTTATACGGCTTCAAAGCCGGTACAGGCCCGCGACTCGTTCACAATCGGTGTACAGATATGTAAGGTGGAACGTTAACAACTGAGCGGGATAACGTCCCTTAATTTAGAGAGATAATGCCGAGCTGGTAGAAATCGGAGACAAGCTCTCAGCTGGTGTTTAATAATTGCGTTCTGGGTCTGAGAAATTTCGAAGACTGTCAGGAAGAATCACAATGGCCGCCGGTGAATGGATGACTGAGAGTCATTAGCGCGCGCAGACTTGTACCATTCCGTTGTCAGTAGTGTCATGCCCGCGGTGTGGTAGAAATTGCGTCAAGACTCGTCGAAGGTCCTAACTTAAGGAACCTCAGAGGCCGCAGCCAAGCGGGGATACCACGGGCAGAGCTGTCAATAATGTTGCGACGGAGGTAGACGGAGGCAAGGTCCGAGTCTGCGACAGCCTACAACACTCTCAACCTTAGCAAGCGAGCATGGATGATCTATGCAGATGGTGTCAAAGATAAGCCTACAATTTATATCGCGAAAAACGTTCGACAGCGTTGCACATGGAGTGGCGCGCGCAGCGCCGAATTCCCAAATCCTGTGCAGTGACTTAAGAGGACTTGCGATAACGAAATGTTGAGTTGTCCAGATTTTGAAATCATAACTCGACATTTGCTTCCGCGGCATGTAACTGAGAGATTTAGCTAGATTCCCAATAGAGTCCTCCAATCGCGAGAGAAGATGAGTCGATCCCAATGGGAATGTATTTTCGGCACGTCTTCTGGCCGTCCTGAACCAGTGAGGAAGTGTACCCGACCTGTGTCATACTTCAAAACACAGCGGCCTAGAAGGACGATTTCGCCTCACGATTTTCACATTTCAATTGTCCCCCATGGCGGGAGGAAGTGCGGTAGGTGCAGTTTCATAACGTGGTCATGGATGCGATCGCATGCGTATCTATGCGTATCTCGTCTTGTGGAGGGTATGATGTCATTGTTCGACGCGTCTGTTCGGAAATTCCGCCACGCATGTCCTATTCATTGAGCAAATATGGAGCGATGAAGCAGCAGCCCTTGCGGTAAAGTTTCGGTATCTGCGTAGCCTCCAAGCAAATTGAGCAACCAAGGTTAAGTGGGCTGGTAGGAAATAATGGGCGTTCACTCGAGACCCGAGAAGGGCCTTGCCTGAAGGCACGCCAGAACTGCGAGAATAATCGTGTCTTGGTTATTGTACAAGGCTTTCCTCTGCAACGAATGAATTTGAGAGTGACCAAGGAATAATGGAGTCCGCGGTACAAAGATAGAGCCTCGTAGATTAATGTTGGCAAAGTGTCACTCCTAGTCAGGCTGCTTTCTGCTGGTTTCTCGAGGCGAAATTCAATACGTGCACCGCTGAGACAGCCGGTTTTCGATATTCCGATGAAATTCCAGGTTATATCCGCGTATTGGTGGCATTGGTCGACTTCGAGTTATGAAGAGTCGAATAAGGATCCAATCAAATCATAGCCGGTTGTTCTATAGCTGTCGGGCAACGAGACAGTCATCTGTGTAGCTGGAGTCACTCTAGAATCAGCCACTTTCCAACTCGGACCCTTGGGCACCTCGCACGATACCGGACGCATTCCAACTGGTGTCGGGGGTGAAGACGGTGGAGGAAGGGAAAGAAAACATCCCCAATCGGCCCTAAATGATCCGATGCCAGTGGCAGTGCATATTTGCTCTCTGACGCTTGCCTTGATCTCCCATCTCACCAATTAAGTATGTTCGCGCTAAGAAGTTCTTTAGGGTTCGCAACCAGTGCCTACAAGCTGTCGAATCTCAGTAATTCCACATACTCCCTAGTTTCCGAACCTTCTGAAGGTTCATACTTGCAGCATTTTCTACACGGCACATAGAAACGCCAATCGAGCTCCACTTCACTTCACAAATTCCATCGGAAAATAAAACTAGAGGAGCGGTAGTAATACTCCATGGGCTATTGTACGTGCGTGTATCTGCTAGACCTAGAGCGCGTTCATCATGACCTACCAGCGGGTCGGCGCGGAATTGGGGCGCTCATTCTCGCTCATTCGCCCGAAATCTAAACAGGCCCATATATGCCCTGGTATATCGTCAAAAGTACCCATAAATTCTGCTGAATCTACATCTACTTTTCAGGACCTGCGCAACCATGGTGCTTCAGGGCATGCCCAGCCAATGTCGTACAGTGCAATGGCTTCCGACGTGATACACTTCATACGACGGAACTCTCTCTCTGACGTTTCGATTATTGGCCATTCTATGTTCGTGCTTGGGAATATTCGATTCCAAATGAGCTAAGCGAAGCCAGGGGCGGTAAAGTAGCCATGACGGTGGCACTAGACTCCTCGCTCCCAGAATCTACATTGTCGAATCTCGTCGTCGTCGACATTGCACCCTCCCGAGGGGAACTCTCGAAAGAATTCAAGGGATATATCTCGGCTATGAAGAAAATAGAGGCCGCCAAAATCTCAAGCCGGAAAGAGGCACTCGAAATTCTGCACGAGTATGAGAAGGTTGCATCTGCATCTTTATTTTCCGGCGAGCTTGACACTAATTTTTGAGATGACCAGGACCCGGATGTGTGCGCTTTTTTGCTCACTAACCTGATCCCACAACCGAATGCTTCACACTTCCGCATACCCGTTGACCTCATTGGGGAATCCATTGAAGAAATGGGATCTTTCCCGTTTACTCCAGAACAAGCCCAATGGACAGGAAAAACATTGTTTGTCAAAGGCGCTAAAAGCAGGTAGTTATCGTCTGTCTTCTTATTGTTGTCTCTCTTACCGCTCATACCGAAGCTATATCAATCGGCACAACATTCCAATCACGGAGAAATTCTTCCCATCAATGAGAATTGATAGTTTAGACACTAGCCATTGGGGTAGGTTCCGTTGTGCCTATGAACATGTCGAGCTGATTACTCCTCGCAAGTTCATTCCCAAAAGTAAATGCTTTGATCGTCTTCTTCGGGAACTCAACTGACCTTCACCCAGACCACAAGAATTTGCGGCTCTCGTACAAAATTTTATCCAACCTCTCTAGATACACTAAAAAAATGTACCGCCGAATTGAACACCGAATATCGACTGTTCTTGTATGGTCAGTATTCGAGTTTTCGTAAGTACTTACCCGAGACGTGGCGGAAAGTGAAAAGTCCTACAAATGAGTACCATCTTCAGAGGAAGGTCTTGCAAAAATTTCGTTTCGCCACTAACCTTTTGGTAAGCACTCCTTCGCCAATCAACCATTGTTGGACCCAGACGAAGCTATATAAATTGAAGACTGCGATTTGACTGTGATGGTTGAAAGGCTTTTGTAGGGACTTCGCCGCCTCTCTAAACGGTAAAGTCATAGATGACGCGAACGAAAGAGAAATCTACAGATGTTCGGTCAATCTCCCAGCTCAACATATTTAAATAATTTTGTACCCTCCTCGCACGCGCAATTTATCTTCGCCTCGGTCGCGTGATCGCGATTTGGAAGCGTTATTGTCACGGTCACATTGAAAATTCTCGCCTCCAAAAATCACCAAAAATGGCGAAGGGCTCGCAGTTGTCGCAACTCAAGTCCGCTCTGTCGCAGGCTGGGGTTACAGGACACCACCAAAATGGCAAGAAACGAAAGCGCACCAGCTCCCAAGAAAAAGATAAAGAGAAACGCGCCGCCAAACTGGAGGAAATCCACCAAAAACTGAACCCCTTCGACACGAAGGTCACCAAACTCAAGCATGAGGTTGGAGGGCGTAAATTGAAGGGTGTTACCGGGAAGCCCTCCAAAAGCAAGCAGGCCGGCCTCGACCAGGTGCGCGGTATTATGGATTACTTTTCAGTCACAGTGTTGATTGCGCCCTTCTGTAGCGGAAAAAAACGTTGCTCACGGAGTACGAGGAGAAGGGACGGGCCGGCGGTATTGTTGACCGCCGGTTTGGTGAAAATGATCCAACCATGAGCTTGGAGCAACGAATGCTCGAGCGATTCACCAAGGAACGGCAGCGATCTTCACGGGGAACAGCTTTCAATCTCGAGGACGAGGACGAACTTACGCACTACGGCCAGAGTCTATCTAAACTGGACGACTTTGACAATGCCGGCCTTAGACTGGAGGATGATGAAGAGACAGGTAGGACTTCCTAATTTCTGCTTATGACTAAAATAATTCTGTGGAGGCCAACTGACCCCCGACGTTGTTGGGAAGACACATTTCCAAGGGTTCTCTGATGAAGATGAAGATGACAAAGTACGCCTTACTCTAATTCGATCAGGAGGAATATCAATTTTCGCAGCAGCCCGAACGCAAGAAATCTAAAGCCGAAGTCATGGCTGAGGTTATGGCCAAAAGCAAGGAGCATAAAGTTCGTCCGCCTGCTTGGTACTCGCCCAAAACTGAATCATCACTCAGCTGCGTCGTCAAATGGAACGGGAGGAAGAGGACAATGTTCGGCACGAGCTCGATCAGGAATTTGATGTCTTGCGAGACTTGATATATGCTCCCGATCCGTCAACTTCTGGAAGCAATTCTCTCCCGCTAGGATCTGCTCCCAAGCCAATCGAACTGGAACCTCCTGACCTCGACTATGACCAACGGGTCCGAGAACTTGCGTTCGATGCGCGAGCGAAACCGAAGGATCGGACCAAGACGGAGGAGGAGGTTGCTCTCGCAGAGAAAGAGACTCTGGAGAAGGCAGAAAGGCGGCGGCGGAAGCGCATGCTTGGCGTAGATGAGAGCGATAGTGAAGAGGAAGATGGGCGGACTCGAAAGAAGAGGAAGCGCGGCGGCGACGACCTCGATGACGATTTCGACGACGGCGAGGATTGGAATGGTATCGGCATGGGCCTTGGCGATCAGGCTCCAGCCGTTGTGCGGGAGGATGCAGACTCTTCGGCTGGTGAAGGAGAAGAGGACGCCGATGGGGACGAAGACGAAGACGGCCAGAATTCCGACAGTCAGCAGGAGGAAGAGGAGTCGGAGGTGGAAGGCGACCACGAAGAGCTTGTTACGTCTGGCAAACGCTCAAAGGGAAAATCAAAACCTCCAGACCATGAACTACCCTTCACTTTTCCCTGTCCAAGTTCACATGAAGAACTCCTGGAAATCCTTGAAAACGTCGACGACAAAGACGTCTCTACCGTCTTTCAGCGCATTTGTGCATTATATCATACCAGTTTGGCGCCCGAGAACAAATTCAAGTTACAGGTAAATACACGTTCTCTTCATTGATCTATTGCTCAACTCGTCCCAGATGTTGACTTCAGTGCTGCTGGATCATCTGCTATATATCTCATCGCCACCGGAACCTCACTTCGACTTGGTCTCGTCTCTTCTTCCCTATCTATTCACGCTAACCCGTGCGTATCCCATCCAAGCCGCTGAAAACTTCGTGGAGAAGCTCTCTCTAATGCACAAAAACCTCAGGCGAGGGCTTTCGCGGGGTGCATTGGATCCACAATCGAAGACTTGGCCTGGGCTGTCCGAACTCACCCTCCTCCGCATCATTGGCGCCACTTGGCCCACGAGTGACCTGCATCATGCCGTCGTTTCCCCGGCACGCGTGCTCATGGGAGCGTACCTCGGTTTAGCGCGAGTACGGTCGCTGTCGGATATTGCGAGTGGACTCTTCCTCTCCACCCTGTGCTTGCAGTTCGAGCAACTGTCGAAGCGGCTCGTGCCAGAAGCAGTCAATTTCACGATAAACAGCGTGCTTCATCTTGCGCCGCATAGGTATGCAGACGTAGCTGCACTTCCTGGGGCGTTTCCCGCCCCCGACTTTCGCTCAGAACTCTGTCGAGGGTTGACTCTCGATTTCAAGAAGGCGAAGACTAATAAAACTGTTCCGAAAGCGGATCTCGTGGCATTGTTGACTGCAGAGGCACCCACGGACGAGGGCAAAGCCCGGCTGTTGAGCCTCGCAGTTGACCTCCTTGGCCGTTTTGCAGACATGTACAAGGGCCTCGAGGGCTTTATCGAGCTCTATGAGCCAATCCTGGAAATTTTGCTGCATGTTCGCGAGCAATGTGGGTCAGGGAGCCTCCATGTACGTACCATCCATCAGCGATGAATCTTCGGGGTACCCACTCAACGCTCCCCCACAGACCCGCTTGACAACGGTTTCGGATACGATTCGACGTCTACTCAAATTCTCCCGTGAAGCGCGTCGACCCCTCCTTCTGCAGGCGCACAAACCCATCCCCATCGCCACATACATTCCCAAGTTCGAGGCCTCCAAATCGTCGTACCTGCGCCGCCAGGACCCGGACCACGAGCGGAACGAGGCAGCGAAACTGCGCAGTCAGTATAAACAGGAGAGGAAGGGCGCGATTCGGGAGCTCAGGAAGGATGCGCGATTCCTGGCTGGGGTGGAGCAGAAGAAACAGGTGGAGAAGGACCGGGTGTATAACGAGAGTTTGAAGAAGGTGTATGGCTCCATACAGACGGAGCGTGCGGAGGAGAAGGCTATGGAGAGAGAGAAGAGTAGGGAAAAGAAGAGAGCCGGTCGTAAGTAGATCGACCTTCGGCCATGTGGATTTGTAGACGATGATGAAGAAATCTTTCCGATGTACTCTTGCACCTCGGGTGATTTCGAAAGCAAAAGCCGCGCTGGGGATGTACCTGCACAAATTGTCATACTCTACATATTATACAATACAAACCTCATGGTGATTAGTTAATTATTGCGCTTTCTCCGCCACAAGTTTCTGGAGCTGCTCAAGCTCCTTCTCTTTTTCAACGAGCTTCACCCGCCATCGCTCCTCCTCAGCCACGATGGCTTTACGGGCCTCTTCCAGCCGCTCCGCCTCCTCCTTCTCCATCTGCTGGGTGAATTCGGGCGTGCCGCCCTTACTCGCTTCGAGGCTACCCATGTGCGCGAGATGGAACGGCACGGGCTTGCGGCGGCTGCGCACCAACGGCGTCGGTGGGTGTGCAGTGAGCGTCGCGAGGAAGGTCTGGAAGGGGTCATTAAACACGAGCTCGTCGTACTGCCACGAGTGCACGGGCCCGGCCTTGATGGCTGCGTCGAGGGGTGGGATCTCCGGATCGCCAGTCGCAGTCCACGGATGTAACTTGAGGTGGTGGTACAGCGTGATGGGCTTTTCGCCCGCGTCTGGGACGAATGTGATGCGAATCTGAATCTCGAATTCACCCCAACTGCAAACAAGGGATCGAACCAATAAAATAAATATGGCAATTGAAGGAAACGCGCCAGGTGCACGTACCCAGTTTCTGTCACCTCGAAAGGCGGCTTGTCTATATCTTACTCATGGTTCACATGAGCGAAACGAAATATTCAAAACACTGAATAGGACTCACTGCGCGATGGGTTCGGGTACGTATCGTGCAGCTTGAATGTTACGCGCTTGATGAAATGGCTGAGGTCGTCCGCTCCGCCGACAATGTCCTCGTCAGAGGCAGATGCCGCGCCGCGCACGGCAACGGTCCATGTATGCGTGTGGTCTGGTGCAGTTGCAGCGAGAGCTTCCCGTTGTTTTGAAGTGAGGACCGTGGCGGTATTCCCGTAGATTATGGGGCGATAAATGTTAAGGCCCTTTGTACATCGAGGTTGAGCAGCGAAGCGGGTACGACCAAGGACGAAACGAACTGACGCGGACGCGGACGCGCTCGGTTGCCATCGTTCAGGGATTTCGGTACTACAGGCAATTCTTTGGATGTTCAGGCCAAAAAAATGAGTTCCAGGCCGAGGCCAGAAACTAGGACGCGCGAGAAACGCGTCAAGGAAGTAAGAAGGAGAGCCCAGGTTTGGCACTTTGATGCCACCGTTCTCCCTTTTTCGCTGCGTAATTGCAAACCCAATGATTACCCTCTATCTTCGTCCTTTTCGTGTTCTGCACTGTCCTGCACGCATATTTTGACCCGTCATCTCATCTCCTCGGAGTCCTTTCACGCTTTCTAAATCTATTGCCCTCATCCCACATATTCAGCTTGTATTCCTGTAATACCCACTCGAACTCTTGAAACTCGAGCTTCAGAATCTTGGATGCAAGGACGGCCTACTATCTTTGGAAATCCCCAGATTCTCAAAATCTCCTCCAACTGGCTCTTGAACCACCTATAGCGCGCAAGCGATAAGACCATCTTTACTTATGAGATCTATGGCACATATATACGACGGACTAGAAGAAATGGGTGGAAACCTTGCACTTCTCTGCAGAACGCGACCAAGCCCAGGCTCTTTCAACCGCTCTGAGGACTGCAGTGAAAAATGCACCTCCGCGCGCAACGCGAGAACCGAGACTTTAGAGCCAGTCGTAGCTCGTTCATTGGGCAAGAGTACAAAAGGAAATGCTAGTATAATCAAGTGAATACGCAGGGTAGTTGACGCGACGCACTCGTGGCCGGAATCGAGATGGTCCACAAATTGTGAGTGCCGTTCAATCGATCTAGCAGCAAGTCTCTCGTTCCCAAAGGGTGGGGTATGTAGGGATAGAGTGAGAGCAGGGACTTGTGTGTGCCGATAAATCATGCGGAAATGGGACCGGCCTTGCGGCGACGAGAGAAGAGACGGGCGAGGAGAGAGAGTCGGGGGATGTGTTCGCTACGCGGCTTGACACTAACGCGGACTGCGAGAAGTGCAAGGGATGGAGGCCGGTGGATTACTGGACACGTGAATGGTGAGAAAAACGAAAATGGAATGTGGAAGGACGAACTATGAACAAGAGGTGTAAATGCACTCTTTTCGAATAATGGTTCCATGGGTGCATCTTCAGCGAATTCCTCGTAGGTAGGAACACCGTCGAGCTCCTCAATCAGCGGAATACCGAAAGCGTGGTCGCCAGGCCCATCCTCGATGATTTTCGCGTCAGAGGAGCTGGCTTCGACGACGAGTGTTTGCATGATATCCTCAGCGACCTTGTCGGCGTGGGCCTCGACGTCGTAGATCTTCTCGACGAACTTGACGTCTCCAACGATCTCGGCATCGCACAACTCTTCGACGGCCTTCGCCCTGAGTCTCCGTAACTGGGCAGCAGCGGCGATAAGGAGGAGGAGAGGGACTTGCGAATGACGAGCATTGACCGGAATATCTTGAGCAGGCGATGGTTGGATCCGCTCGTCCCTGCGCAACGAGTCGGAGAGGGACTCGGTAATTGCGTTGACCTCTTCCTTAATATGAGCACGACAGATGCTGATCGCGTCTTCGTTCAATGTGACCGACGACTTGCAGTCTTGAGTCCCGGGACCACTTGCTGCGGTGAGCGAGACGGATAATAGTGTGGAGGACGCGACCCTATCGGCAGCCGGAGCCGGGGCTGTGGAGTCCTCGAGGAGGGGATGAATTGCTGCCGGAGCGAGAGCCTCAAGTGGAGATCGATGCGAGACATGCCGACGACATGGCGAGGCGAGAATAGGAAATTCTGTTGGCGAACGTCGGAAATCGTTACTTGGAGCGGGAGAATTGGCGGCGTCGAACTTGAAGGTACCACTGGCTTGGTGTTTCTCAGAGCCGAAAAGATACCGACGGAGGAGGAGGACGGATCCGTGGACAAAGAGAATGGAGAGTACTCTGGGTACGACCGCGACCAGCGTCCGAAAAGAGAATACGGTGACCATACTGCTGGCGTTCTCGAGCTTGATAGGGTGGGAGTTCATACATAGAGCATCGAAGAGCTGGCCACAGACAAAGGCAAGGGCAGACACAACAAGAGTGGTGGAGGCCGAGGGCATGTTCAAGGGATGGTGGTGGTGGCTGGGAAGAGTGTAGGAACGTGGCTAGCCTGTCAGCCACTGCAGAGTGATCACGGAATTTCTTGTCTTGAAGTTGAAGCTCCAGGTTCATAGGTGCTAAGTACTCGAGGTACTCAGCTACATGGGTAGTCTCGTAACAAGACTTTCTTACTTTTGTGAAGACAATAAATTCGTTCACACGCAAAGAAACTACATGGGATGAACTTGTTTGGCCCTAGTATGAATTTCGAATCCTATTGGTTGACTCCTTACAATGACCAGACCTCGTTTTGAACCATCGCCGTGCTCCCGTTCCTCAGGAATCCGAGCTCTTGCTTCTCACTGGGTACCTTTGATTTCAGCGCCCGCAGATTTTTTTCCTACCGAAATTGTCAGTTATGCCAGTGTGTCAAGTATCCGACAGGCTGCTATAAATCTAGTCCTTAGTTTGAAACAGCTGTTTCGCAATTAATCCACCATCCAGAGTACAACTCAACGCTGATCCTGAGGTCAGACATCCTTGCTGACACGACTGTGGATTTCCCGGCATCGATTCCTACCTTGGAAGGTGTCATACCACTTCGCAACGTTCAGAGGCGTCTGCTTCCTCGCCGACCAGGACGCGACGCGGCCTTGGACCAACATTGCACTCTCTATGGCTGTGATTCTGTTGCAGATACTCTTGTCCTTACTCCCGTTCTCCCTCCTGGCGGTTCTCTCCCATACTACCATCCTGCCGTCGCGCACCTTGCATTCCGTCATATTGCGACCACTCCTCCCACCCTTCGAATCGAGGTTGTTCCATTGTCGGGTGACGACAATCCTATAGACCCAGGCTCGCGTCTTTACCGGACTGGCCTGTCCCTGCTCGACGCTCTACATCGCTACGGTTGGGGTGCCCTAACGAACTACCAGAAGCGTGTGCACCATGACTGTCTCGTTCCTCGCGAACCTTACCAAGACCTCTACCTTGTCATGCGGGAACGCTTCAAAGGTCTCGTGGATACTTGGGTTGAGAGCACCGACCCGCTAAAGCACGTCTTTGAAGTGAGTTGGTGGGTCGTGCGCTGATGTGCCACCTAATAAACCGACTAGGACATAGGGATCGCCACATTCCTAATCCTTCTGTGGAAGGACACGTATCCCCTGCGCCCAGCCTCGGATGTTCCCCCAGACGAGCCTTGGCGGGGCTGGGGCCGTCCCGTCGGGTTCCTCGACTTTGGGTAGGCCCTCTGACTCTGTATCTTTCACTCACTGCCCACTGAGATGCATATCAGATGCGGTAACGGCCTGCTCACGCACATCCTCCTGTCCTGCGGATACACAGGTTCGGGCGTCGATTTACGTGCGCGCACGTCGTGGGAGACATATCCCGTACACACGCAGGCCCATCTCCACGTCGATGCCTTCGACCCCCACGTGCTCGCCGTTGGAGCTGAGCCCACCCTTTACACCGCTCCAGGGCAATTCATTATCGCGAACCACGCGGACGAGTTGACGCCGTGGACACCACTCCTCGCAACGCGCGCGCAGGCAAGCGGCTTCCTCAGCATCCCCTGCTGCGCGTGGACGTTCGACGCCCGTTTTGAGCGCGGTAACGCCACGATGGGAGGGGCGAGAGATGATCGTGATGAATTGGCGGCGCTTGTGGAGACGCTGAACCTCGGAGCCGACAGCGGCAACACTTCTGGCTACGCGCAGTACCGCATTTGGCTTGCGCGGCTCCACGAGCACTGCGGGTGGGAGATCGAGTGTGAGGTGTTGCGGATCCCGAGCACGCGGAATTGGGCGCTAGTGGGTATGTTACGCGGAAGACTCTTTATTGTGTGCTCATTACGTTCTTATTTTAGGCAGACGAAGAAAGGGAGACGAGGAGGAGACGCAGATGAACATAGATACTATTTTACAGAGCGTATGGGATCGGGGGATATTCAAAACGCGGATGCCTGAGGGAAAAGCGGGAAAGGATCATTAGATTGCCTCACATCGAATTTGTTACCTATGCATATATGCAAGTAGATGTTGGAAGAGGGTGAACAAAGGCGAGGGTACCAATAATTTATGTAATATTGAAAGGATGTTCCAGTGCAGAAAGACAGAAAAAAAAACCAGATTACAAATTCCCACACACAGAGGAAATGATCCGCTGGACACCGTCCGCTACCTCCTTGGTGCTCAGCATCTGCCCAATGGGCGGACAGTGGATGAACAATACGGGTGTTCCGCGGCCAGCGCGCTGGGATTCAGCGAGCGAGCAATAATAAATGAAATCACAGAGGAATCGACCCGGATCGTTTGATGTCTGCAGCGACTGTCGAAGCTAATCAAAGGCTGGAAAGTCGCGGGCTGGAAGACGAACCAATGGGTCGGGGCCGCTTGTCAAATCCTTGACGAGGGCGTCGACATCGATTGAGGTGAAGAGCTCGTCAGCGAATTCGTCCCCGTAGCGTGGGCTCCCGAAACCGCGTACGTTTCCGCCACCAATTATGATAGGCGGACTCTGGCGCTCGTAGTCGGGAAGCTGATATCCCGTCTTGTGAGCGAGGCGCTCGGCTCGCAGTGGTCCAGGGCCCGCGACACCGACGTGGACGATGAGGTCAAAGCCTTCCTCCGGGGGTGGACGGGATGTCGGAGGAGTATAAAGGGGCGGTAGTACTGGGGGCTGAGCGTGCAAGTCCGGCAGAGTGTTCAGAACGGCGGAGTAGACAGTGGGAATATTCAGGGAGGTGAGATGAATTGAATCGGGCTTTGCGCCTTTCGGCGGCTGCCCGCGAGGTGGAGCGGTGCTGATGACTTTGTCATGGAGAGTCTTCACCGCCAGCCAGGAGGGATTCTCTTTGTATGTGCCAAAGGGCTGACCAGTATGTCAATACGCTGGGCGAAGAAGATGGTAGAGCTTTACACCGAAACCAGTGACCAGGACCTTGTACTTGACATAAGGATCAGGCATGATTCGACTTCAGAAGTTTCCAAGAGTTACTTAGAGTAGCAGCAGAGATGAGCCAAGAGCAGATGAGAGTTGTGAGCAGGATGGTCACTGTGACTTGAGTTAGCCGGTTCGCCGCCGGCGTACTAGTACCCGAAAACATTTCCGACTAAAAGTAAAGTGATGCTTGCAATTGCGTTCGCGACGTACCGAGCTCTCTCGGAACGCGAAACAAAGCCTTCGAATGTAAATAATTTTTATTACCATAAAGGAATCGCGTCGCGTCTTGGTCGCGTCAACACGGCTCTTTCGCATCACGTGCACCGCGTCTCCCCCTCTCTGCAAAGTTCTCCATGCTTCAAACATGTCTCCCCCGCCACCCCATTCCCTGGCCCAACCTTCGACGATGCGCACAGCAACGCGTCTCCCCAGAAGTTTCTCAACTATTTGCACGACTTGGTAGCCAAATATCTCGATGGGGACCACACAGCGCGTATTCCGGCCGCCAACAAAGGACTTTGGATTACCGTCGTTGCCGGGCTGTCGGAGCAATTCCTCGCGTCGTTCCCATCGACGGACAAAGTTCAATGGCATGTCATGCACGAGAAAGTCAAACTGGCTGCGGCCACTCTCGACGTTATTCGGCGCGTGTCGAATCAAGTCGAGCAAGTGTTCCATGGACCGGGCGATCTCGCACGACGCACATTTGCGAGACTCCTCAATTTCTGCAACGTCGTGGAGATGTGGTTAGATATTGAATTTGAGCCGATGGATGAGCTTCCGACGCCAAGAGAGCTGGCAGATGATGCGCTTCAAACGACGCTCCTCGTCTTGCGAAGTCTTGGCGGCGCGGTCGTTCACATCGCAGAATCTAAGGTGCCTTTGTGGAAGACGTTGCGCGTTATTATTGCCGAGTGTTTGGGTATTATGATGGGCAAGTGCGAGTTGAAGCTCGCCATCATGACCACTGACCATTGCAATAGACCTCATGTCCAGAACCTCCACCTTAGTCTTCCCTGTGGCTATCACACTTTTCGCCAAAATTCCCATCCAAGATGCGACCGTTCAGGAGCCGCTCGGTGTCCGTGAATGTTTCACGACATGTTTACATTTTAAATAACGATGTCCAGGAACTCGAGGATAAATCTTTCTCGCTGACCCTCGAATCTATTGGCGACCTTCCAACGTTTCTCAGCACCACGCTCAATATTCTTGTGCATTCCGTTTGCCCCCCTGTACTTTCTCAATGGTTTCTAACGGATTTGGTTTGTCAAATTGCGGAAACAGTGAGCAAAACTTTCGAATACTGTCTTTCTCCGTCCTGCATCGCCTCGGGGGAAAAACGCGCCAGTTCGCTGATGAAGATAGCGACCCTTCCTCTGTTACTCTCGTCTCTTTCCCCCAACTTTTCGCGCAACCTTCCTGATCTAGGCTTCCGGCTGCTGCGACACCGTCTCTCAGAGGGCTCTGCTACCGGTTGGGATGTCATAGATTCCGAAATGCAGAAGATATTCCAATCTCAGCTGTTCGCCCCGCCCAAAAAAGAGGACGTGATGGAGATCACTACTCTTCTCAGTCCCGAGACTTGGACAGGAATTGAAAATGATTTGAGAGTACGTCTAGACATCAGCTTCGAGGTAATGGTGTTCTCAAATTTGTCTCAGAGCCTCGTCGTTTGTTTTCTGCGTAGCTCTCTGTCGCATTTTCAAGGCGATGTAATACGAAAAGCTCGGCAGATCTTAGCACGTCCCCATCTTGATAAGGACTGCGCTGTACTTTTGCAGGAACTGGACGATAGGCTCGCCAAAGACGCATCCAGAGTCGGTGAAATCAATACCGAACCCGACGACGCGACAAGAGCGGTTCAATGGCGTGAAGGAATAAGGGCATCTGTGGACGAAATTATATATCCCATCACAGTCTCTTGGATGGACGACGACGAGACGATGAGCGAGGCCGATTACGTGCAACGCGCTGTCGACGATGTTAAAGCTCGATTCGAAAGGTATCTTTTCATTTAGTCGTTTGTATGTAAATCTGAATTCGGTACCCACAGGCAGCTCATCGACACCGATGCTCCATCTCGCATCGCTCTCCTTGACAAACTTGCGAAGTTCGGTTGTGCTGTCTCTGGGTGTAAACAATCGGATTTTCCTCATCACTCCAATCGGCTCAAGCTATCCACACTTCCTGCCGGGCTTTCTGTTGTCGCTCGCTTCCTGGATGGTCCAGAAGGCGAAGTGTCGTCAGGCGTGCGGCGGCGTGCGTTTGGCGTCCTTAGTGACTCGATTAAGCATCACGCAATCACACCGGAGCACGACGGGTTAATTCATGCAGCGAGTACCATCCTTCGAGGCATTGCCGATCCTGATCGAAGCGTACGACTTGGTGCTGGGTGCGACCGATAAATTATCCGAGCGACCTTCTGACCGCAGGAATTAGATCTGCTATGGCTGCGCTTATATGGCTGTATGCCGCCGAGGGTCCTGACGCCTGGAAACTCACTCAGCCCTTATTCTCGCAGCTCAATGAAACTCTGGACGGGAGCAAGATTCCCGTGAAAGAGACATTATTGGTCACCGCCGGTCTGATTGGAAAGTGAGCTTTTGAGTGCACAGCTTTCTCGCCTTTTCTGACGTTGATCGAAGAACTAAGAACCGCGAAATTCTGGGTCAAGTGCTATGCTTTCTTGTAGCGCAAATCGGGAATTCCAATCCTGTTCTACGAGGAACCGCATGCATGCAGGTAGGCTTTACTCGTCCCTGCATTGCTCGACCGTGATTTCTCCAAGATTATCGCGATCGCGAAATATCACAAAAAGTCGGTCATGGCGGTGATGCTTCCATATTTTGACCAAATCGCTCCTTTCCTCGTCCGCCGAATGTGTACTCAACCCGAGCTACTGGTCGAGTCTTGTCGCATCATGCATGTTTCGCCGGAGGACTTTATTTCCACCACTCTGCCCCGCACTTTGCCTCACCTCTTTGCGGCCTGCGAGGTCAGAGTTATCGAAGCCATTGGGAAGGCGTTGAACGCGAAGCCTTCAACGCTTCTTTTGAACCATTCCGCGGACATCCTGGCGCATCTTTTTCTGTTGCCTGGCCTGGGACAGACGAGCAAGGCCATGGCGTGCCTGCTCGATGTTCTCATGGATTCAGCAAACCAGAAGGGAATCGACACCCATAGCGTTGTCAAGAGCTCCATCGTGCAGTTGATCGCACAGCTAGTGATCGTCATGGGCGACGAGGATCCAGATACAGCTAAATCTGTGAGCTCCTCCTGTCCGTCCGTTTTGCCGGTAAACTCTGACAAAACAATAGGCTATTCCTGCTCTAAACAAGGTCGAGCGGGTGATGGTGCCGGAGAGCGAAGGCTCGTCATCCGACTAGCCGCTTTCCTGAAGACCTACATGCTTGGCGTCGTGACATACGTCAATGAAATGCTCCGGGACGGTAGAGGCAAGATATCTGTCGTGATCAAGCGCAAGATTCTGCGAAGTTTAGGATATATGGTCAAACTAATCGGCTCCTCGATCAGTACGGTAGCGCCTCAGGTTTGATTCGACTGTCCATTCCGTGCCTTTTCCTTATAATCTGTGTAGATTATGGCCACATTTCAGACCATGATCGGGATTCCAGAACTCTCTGAAGTCACACTTCAAAGTTGGCACATATTTTTGTCGACGCTGGCACCTCAAGACATCGGACCTCATGTCGGACCGACTAGTGCGCGTTCGTGTCTTCCTGGTCCACTTTCTCGCCCGCTGGTCGTCGATTGTCCACCAAATCCCTCGAATACATCATCATAGACATCGGCACCCAGTTGGGAGTTACATGGATGAAGTAATCGATTTGGCTTCAATCCGGAGCTGGAGCGTTCGAGGAAACGACTAAAACAACTTCGAGCGTCTTGGTCACCGAAACAAGAGCTGCAAAAGATCCTCGATCGAGCTTGGAGTGACAATCTCACCGTAGCTATCCAGTCTCTGGGAGAGCTCAAAAATCTCATGCTCAAGGATCGCAAGGACTTTGTTAGCGGGTTGGCATCTGGTGATATGTTCGACCCACTTGTGGGTCAACTCATCGCTGCGCTGTTCGCAGCAGCGTGCCGCGAAGGCGATGGAACCGACGCACTCCGACTTCTAGCATTCGAATGCATTGGTGCTCTCGGGGCAGTAGATCCAGATAGATTTGAAATCGCACCAGCGGACCTGCCATGATCATGACCTCGAATTTCACAAACGAAGACGATTCAATGACTTTTGCGTTGCATCTCATACAGGATGTTCTCGTGGGTGCTTTCCGCTCCACGAGCGACATCAGATACCAAAGCCAACTTGCGTATTGCATACAAGAGCTTCTCAAGTTTTGCAAATTTACGCCAGCGCTCGTTGCGACCGGGAACAACACTTCTGTTCCTTTGAAAGTGCGGAATCGATGGAACAGTCTTCCCAAGCACATTATCGAAACCGCTGCGCCCTTACTCGAGGGTCGATTCGCAGTGCCACCTTACACGACGGCTCAAGAGCTGATTCATCCGATATATCCCTGTCATTCTACGTATCGCGAATGGATCCAGTGGTGGAGCGTGCATTTGATAACCAGAGCGTCGGGGCACACTGCGCAAACCATTTTCGGTGTATTCCGCCAAGCAGTCCGCAACAAGGACGTCGTTGTTGCTCATCATTTACTTCCTCATCTCGTGCTCAATATTCTCATCTCTGGAGACGAAACCGACGCTCAAAACATACGAACAGAGCTTCTCACTGTGCTGGAAGATCAAGTTGACCCTGTCAGCTCCTCGAGCGAAGATAAGAAATTACTCAGCGCACAGGTCGGTCACTACGATACATTTTTCCCGTGTCTCAAATATCCTCAGGTTGTGTTCACTCTGTTGGATCACTTGAACAAGTGGGTCCGGATAGTGCGTCAAGAACTCACCATGAAGAAACATGATCATAAACGCTCTCGGAACGCCGGCGCGAACCAGCTCGAAGAGCAGCTCATGCGGGTCGACTCGATATTGTCAAGTATAAATGAGAACCTGATGGCTAAAGCAGCTCTGAAGTGCAAGGCGTACGCCCGTTCTTTGATGAACTTTGAGCGACAAATCGTTACTCTACGAGAACAGTCGCCTCGGAGCAGGGACCTGAATGCGTATTACGAGCGACTGCATGAGATCTATGCCCATATCGACCAGCCTGATGGGATGGAGGGAGTGTCGACTCTGATTCTTTCGCCCTCTCTGGAGCATCAAATTCGCCAGCATGAGAGCACCGGTCGATGGACTTCTGCTCAGAGTTGCTGGGAAGTCCGACTACAGCAGTCTCCCGACAACCTCGAGTTTCATCTTGGTCTTCTGCGCTGTCTGCGGAATCTTGGACACTACGGTTCGTCCTGCGTCTTGTCATAGTCTCAATATTTCACATCACTCAAACTTTGTTTAGACACGCTGAGGACCCACGTCCGTGGTGTTCTTTCCCGCAATCCTGAATGGCAGTCGGCGTTGGCCGGATTTCAAGTTGAAAGTGCCTGGATGGTTGGAGCTTGGGAGGACGTTGAAGACTTGGTTCAGCGAACCACCGTGCAGACCTCGTCGATAGTGATCGCTCGAGTTTTGCTTGCCATGCGATCCAAAGATGCCGCTGCAATCACTTCTTGTCTTTCCGTTGCCCGGTCTGTGCTGGGCACCCCTATCACTGCCGCGGGGGCGAAAGGACATCGACGGTCCTACGAAGCGGTCCTGGATCTGCACCTTGTGCACGAGCTGGAACTCATTTACAATGCGCTGACGTCTCTTCCCACCGGATCGCAGGGACATTCACAACTGCGACGGCAAACCGTAACTCAACTAAACATTTCACTGTCAGCTCGACTAGACTCCACGCTACCAACCTTTCGAACTCGCGAGCCTGTTCTTAGCATGCGAAGAACGGCTTTTGCCTTGATGTAATGTTACTTTCTCTGTCCTACTCTAGTTGATGTCCCTTCTAGATCATTGCCCCGTCAGACCTCCGCGAGAGAAATCGGACGATCATGGCTAGCCAGTGCTAAGATCGCCCGCAAAGCTGGACAGTGGCAAACTGCGTACAGTGCCATGCTCCAGGCCCAACAGAGCAGCAACACGCGGTTCTCTTTCATGGAGAGCGCAAAATTAGTCAAGGCCACTGGTGAACCTCTGCGCGCCCTGCAGGAGCTCGAAAACTCGATGCGCGCTCTCGGGCTTCTAGAAGACAGAAAGGATTTGTCGATCTCACAGAGGATGATGGCGAGACTCAGAGAATGAAGGCCAAGGTCGGACATGTCAGTTTCCTTTGCACTGGCTCACGTTACTTCTAGGCCTAGTCCTGCGGGCACGCTGGATGAACGAGTCTGAGAGGTTCGAGAGTCCGATCATCTTCACCACCTTCCTGAATGCCACGGAACTGCAACCGGAGTGATTAACCTTCTGTCTCTTTCACTGAACGAGTTACTAACAGCCTTTATTAGTTGGGAGAGCGGCCATTTCCACCTCGGCCAATTCCACGACCAATGCTTCAAGAATCTTCCTCAGCTGACAAACTCCTTCGGTAAAGTTTTTTCGGTTCTGTTTCATGTATGATATATTGACTTGGCTGAAGAGGATGAAGATGAACGCCTCTACCGTCAAGTCGTATGCAAGATGCATTAAACATGGCTCTAAATATGTCTATCAGACAGTGCCTAGGCTGCTCACCATATGGCTAGACCTGGGAAGATCGAAGGCTGGCTACTCAGGAAACGTTCAAGAAGCTAACGATGTGGTGGCCAAAATAATCAGAGATGCGCCTGTGTATAAAGTAATCGTTTCCTCAATGCTCTTCCTTCCGTTCTCATTACTTATCAGTGGTTTACTGCCTTTCCTCAAATCGTGTCCCGAGTTGGCCACGAGAACGACGAGGTTTTCAAGAATCTCTCACGATTGATCATTCGAGTGCTAGAAGAGTACCCGAAGCAGGCACTGTGGCTGTTTACGTCGGTGGTCAAGTCCACCAAGCCGAATCGAGAGCAGCGAGGCAAGAAGATCCTCGAAAAACTTACTGTTGGTACCTCGCACTTGTTTCCGTCCTCTCTGACATTGCTGCCAAGAATAACCCCACTTCAGCCCGTACAGGGGTCTCCAAGCTCGTATCGGACTGTACATCCATGACAAATCAGCTGCTGACTATGTGCGACGCTCACATCGGGGATGAGGTCAAAACTCTCAGCATGCAAAAGCAGTTTCCGGCCCTCTTCAAACTCGGACGCTCAGACTTGATCATACCACTCCAAGAATCGCTCACACCAAGCCTCCCGCCGACGTCGTCCTTCGAGTCGGACCACCAACCATTTCCAACGAATGCGCCCACGTTCCAAGGTCAGTTCGGCGTCTTGCGCATCGGACATGCTGATTGTTGTTTTGGCGCGGCAGAGTTCTTCGATGAGATTGAGGTGATGCGCTCGCTGGCGAAGCCGCGTAAGATCACCATTAGGGGCAGCAATGGGCAAATTTACATGTTTCTTGGCAAACCCAAGGACGACCTGCGCAAGGACGCCCGTTTGATGGACTTCAACGCCATCGTCAACAAGTTGCTCAAGGCGAACTCGGAGTCGCGGCGGCGCCAGCTGCGTCAGTATTGTGTCTTCGTCTTATTACAATACGCTGACTGTCCGACGCAGATATTCGCACGTACGGCGTAGTGACGCTAAACGAGGAGTGCGGCTTTATCCAATGGGTCCCAAATACGATCCCATTGCGACCTGTTCTCATCAAGGGCTATGACGCGCGACGTATCAAGAGTTGGGTGCGACTCTTCTGTATATCTACCCTCTCTACAGCGCTGACGTTGTTTACTAACAGAGCTCTGAGATGAATGACATTTTCCGCCGTATCAAGGACTCGCCGGACCCAGACGCGGCAGAATTGTTCCGCGTCAAGATTCTGGCAAAGTGCGTATTGAGAGTCCCATTACAGCAGCAACATTCTCTAAGCAAACGCACAGCTTCCCACCGGTGTTCCACGACTGGTTTGTCGAGACGTTCCCGGAACCATCGGCTTGGCTTGCCAGCCGACTGGCGTATGGACGCACAGCTGCCGTCATGTCTATGGTAGGATTCATATTGGGGTAGGTGATTTGGGAAGTGATGAGGCCGGCGCTCATTCGATACCGTAGGTTGGGTGACCGTCATTGCGAGAACATCCTGCTCGACGCGAACACGGGGGACGTCGTCCACGTCGACTTCAACTGCCTCTTTGAGAAGGTGCGCGTCGGCGTCATTGAATTTATACCTACTGAATGTCGGTCTAGGGTAAGACACTGGAGACGCCAGAACGCGTACCATTCCGGCTGACGCAGAACATCATCGATGGGCTGGGCGTGACCGGCGTGGAGGGCGTGTTCCGTATCGCGTGCGAGGTGACGATGCAGCTGCTGAGGGACAACAAGGACTCACTCATGAGTGTGCTGGACGCGTTCATCCACGACCCACTCGTCGAGTGGGAGGATGAGAAGCGCAAGCTAGTGCGCCCTTTCCGCAATCTGCTTTGCAGTCAAAATATTCATATTTGCGCAGGAACGTGAGCCCTCGCGGCGCAATGCTGTCAAGGCATCCGTAGATTTGCGCATGCTCGGCAAGAATGCGCTTAGCCCAATTGAGCGTAAGCTCAAGGGCCTATACGTGCCGGCCTCGTCCAAAGAACGCGTAGCGGGCGTAGCGGACAAAGAGGTTTCAACAGGAAACTTGGTGCAAATTCTAATCCAAGAGGCGACAGATACGGCGAATTTGGTGCGCTCTTCGCTGTTCAGTTGGACGAGAGCTGACACGTACTTAAAGGCGAAGATGTATCCCGGGTGGGCATCATGGCATTGATTTTTTTGGGGATAAGAATGTATTTGTATCATATATTATAATCTCACGTCAAGTAGCGGATTCATTTTCTGCCCTCTCCTTCCTAATCGAGCCTTGGGCGGTTGTTTGTTTGTTCGCGAATTTTTGTCCAATCTTGCCCAACACAAAACGATCACGTGGACATTGATGTCTCTCCGACTTTTACCGCGAGCATTCGCGGCGGTCGCTCGCGGCAAAAGTTCCATACAACTGGTGTCCCGGCGGAACCTGCGTACTACATGCCCACTTCTCGACCGAGGGCCCGCCGCCTCGCTGACGAATATGCTCGCTTCGGGGATACCGCCCGCCGTGCAGGTCACTTGTGCTTTCTTTCTTTCTATGCGCGTTGCCTGACGGCTCCGTCGCTTGTGCCCCCTTTCCTCGGTCGTTAAAACATGTGTTTTATTCCTCTTCCCCTAGGTCTCCTCCGCCACGTCCTCCGGGATTTACCTTGAAGACGGACTCCACCTCCAGGGCGCATGCATCTTCCTCGAGGGCAAGGTATTTTTGTGGGATGTACCCACCACCGTGACCGAATGGTCCAGAGAGCATCTCACGGTATTCGAGGTCGTCGTGCCCAGACCGGGTACGTCTTGCTCTTTCCGAGTACGAGGTCCACTGATTGTGAGTTCGACGACAACAGAGATCCTGATACTCGGCACGGGCTCCGAGATGGCGCACCCGCCTCCGTCGGTCAGGGCCTATCTGACCGACCTAGGCATTCAGGTCGATGTAATGAGCACTGTAGGTCTCGATCTCGTCCCACGTTGTCCTTCTGTATAACTGTGCACTTTAACGCAGCTGAACGCATGTTCGACGTACAACCTGCTCGCAGAAGAGGGACGGCGCGTCGCCGCTGCGCTGGCGCCTTTGACTCCGAGGCGCTGGCAGAAGACGTTGTGATGATTCCACTCGATACACGAGTACATTTTTCTATTCCAATAATTGGTTTCGCACCACTGTTTCGTATCCTGTACATACTCGAGTCACTTGCCACTCTTGACTCTCTCCCGCTGCTCTCTTGTCTTGAAGTTAGGTCATGGTCGAGACACGCGCGGCAGCAGGGAAAAATCCTGGCCGGCATTGTACCTCAGAACACCTTTCCGTATTTTGTAAAATTGTCAGAGAACGAGTGGGTAAATGCTAAGTTCGTTTTATGTCAGTAGACGATCTGGTACCTCTGATTTCCGACAGAGGGACGCAGCGCCTGGGCTGACTTCACGCGTGTGGTGTCTGCAGATGTCTAGTCCACAAGAAATTCAGGACATCCGCTCCTGCAAGCTACATGTCCCTGGAGGGCCATTGGAAGTTGGAGGGCCATTGGAAGGTCGAACGCCAGCGCATTCACCATTAATTTATTTATTACAGCTCCGCATCTACAAGTCGAGAGAGGATCACTTTTGCTGTCGTTTGAGCGTCTGGTTCTCGATCTCGTGTATTTGTTTCCGGCCCTCTGGCGTCCCGGGAATCACTTTCGCGAGGCCCTGTCGTGCACCCAGCTATTAAGTAGAATTGAAACGAAAGGGCAGCAGCGGACGTACGAGTTTATCAAACACACATGCGTTGAGCGGGCGCTCCTCTACGCGGCAGCGGTAAGATTGCTGAATTCCCATTGAAGTATCATTAGCACGACGGAGGGAATTCAAGCGCGCGCCTGAGTGCGCGAATCCACACCAACACCCACATGGTTATTCTGTTCGAGACAGCCCCAATGCGCCTCGAACTGTGCCAGGCAGTTCTCCCGCATTTTTGTGATCCTACGAAATAAAGGTATGAGCATTGGAATTTACACGAATTTACAGCAAAGCACGGATACGGATACGCACAACTCAGTCGCACACCGCGTCACGCGGCGGCCCTCCTTCAGACAATGGCCCGGCTCGCGGCTCTCTGCCTTGCAGAGCATAAAGTCCTCTGTACGCGGGCGTCAGCGTGCACTCTGACACCGAGCAGCGCAAGTAGTACCATTGTATTCCTTGCAATACGCGCCGAGGAAGAACGCGGCGCTCTTGAGGGGCGCACTGGTCGTCCCGAGCTCGGCGACCTTGGGGATTTCCTGGGGCGGCGCGGCGGCGGCCTGCTCGGTGGTGGTGCTCATCCTGAGCGAGTTGCTAGTGGCGTCCCTTGTTTGACCTCGACGCGATCGGCACGACGTATAAATAACACACGCGGAGAATATACTTAATTTCTTTGCAAGCTCTCTAGAATTCAGAACCCAGCGCCCTATACATTAGCCTAACCGTAACCTATTCCACTGCGAAGTCCCCGTCTTGCAGCGGGTATACATAAATACCAAGCACACCCATCGCCAACCTGTCTATAAGCTCGAACTCGAAGCACAACCTCACTTCCTCGCCGGCGGCTCCCCCGTCGTCGTCTCCCACCCCTCCGGGATATCCCACTCCCCATGACACGCCCACTCCCAATCCGTCGCCCCAATAATCTTCCTCTGCGCGCCCACAAACGTATCCACCGCACACATCCCGTCCTTCTGCGCCCCACACCCCTCGATGCCCGTGAGCGGCACAACGCCGTCGTTCACAATGATGCGGATCTGCGGCCCGGGGAGGGAGGTGCATTCGAGGACTGCGTTTGTATGCATTCATTTTAGTTCATTCCGGTGTGAGGTGAAAAAGGAAAAAGGGACGCACGTTGAAACTGCACATTCGTCGCAAACGGCGCGAGTTCTGACACCCTGAAGGACCGCTTCTTCGGGATATGGTCTGTCGGCAGCGGGCCCTCCGCCGCGAGCGTCGTCAGGTTCAGCGCCGCGAGGACTGTGCGCACCATGTTCAGTACTATGTAAATAATAGAGGAGAGAAGAGTGACGACGCGACGCACCATGCAACACCACCACCTCATGCGTCGCATCCACATACAAGCTCTGCCCCAGCGGGAACGTCACAGGGTTATCGTCCAGCGTCGCGTTCGTGCTCGAGTTGTGGCTCGCGATCGGCGTGTGCGTGAGCCGCGCGACGAGCTCCTGGACGTACCCGATCCCGAGCGCGCGCGCAAGCGTGAAGCCGAACCCCGAGTTGTACCTGCCAGCGTGTCTTGGGTGTGAGCGTCCGCGGGACGCGATGAACGAAACGGAAGCGCGCACGCACCAAAAGAAAATGTCAAGCGAGTAGTTGAACCCATCCCACTCCTCCTCCGTGAAGAGCTCGCAGAACTTGGAGTACCCGAGCGCGACGGTCTGTGTGGGGCGTTAGCGTCGACAGAGTGAAGTGATAGGACAGGGAAAGCCGCAACCCACCTCATACGCACACATCTGCTGCAACACATACACGTCCTCCACGCTCAACTCATATCCCACCATCTGCGGCCTCAGCCGCCCCACCGCCTCCGCGAGGTACACCTCCGCCCACGCGGCGACGAAGGCGCGCCCGCGGTCGGCTTTGGAGGGGTCCCCCGCGTTGGGGCAGGTCTTGTAGGGGGCGAGGGTGTTGTTGAACTGTGTTGAGCGGGTTTCGGGTTTCAAGTTGATAGTTGATAGTTGAGAGTAGGGATTTTGGATGAGTGAGGGTAGGGGAGAGGGGGTTAGATGCAGCAGGAAGATCTAAGTGGTAGGCAAACGCAGACGCACCCCAACGTCCTCGAGCGTGATACTCTGCTGGTACTGCCCCTCGAAGGGGTACCCAAAGAACCCGATCGCAAAGTTCATCGCGGACGCGAGCATGCGGTCTCTGCGTAGCGCACAATGAGCCTCATCAAAGGGCGTGCAATAAGGAGTGAGTGGAAAGAAAAGAAATGCGCACTGCGACTCGGTGCGGAACACGGGGATCGTATTGGACTCGGTGAAGTTCTGCGTGCGTGGGGCGAGTCAGTACATATGTATAAATGAGAGGATTGAAGGAAACGATGAGCAGGCGTACGCACGTACCTTGAGCAAAAATCCGTATTTAAGCCGCATCGAGACCCCTAGGTCGACTGCACATGTATATGGGATCGCTAAAATACTTTACGAAGAGGACAACGAAACGCACAGAGTTGCTGCCGTCCGAAGGGGGTTAGAACTGTGAGTTAATTTGTAAGTACAGGGAATAAAGGCCACCACCAGAACGATTCAATTTAGAAACGTGCACCGACCTTCTTCGCCCAGTTTATACGTCCTAGAAGAACTCAGTCCAACAGCCATCACGCTGTGAAGAGCAGAGAAACACGTACCACTCGTTCATGAACGCCAGGTCCCCGCTGGCGGTCCACTTGTCCGCAGCGGCGTGGAGGCGGCTGGTAAAGTTGGCAGGCCCGCCGTACGATGCTTCGCGTAGCCGCATCAGAACCACAACACACAAGGAGAAACGACGCAACACACCATACGCAGTCGGATACCGCGCCCCATGCCGATGCAAAAAATGCAGCCCCGTAACACGACACGTCTCCGGCGTCCCAGGACCCGAGTCGACGCCGAACGCGGTGCGGTCGACGCTGTACCACGGGGACAGGTTGCCCCACTTCTTGAACAGGTCAAAGTGCTTGTCCTTGCCTTTCGAGAGCGTGCCGTGCGGGCGGATGAGCTGCGGGGTGGATGTGTGCAAAGGGTACGAGGGCGCGGTGGCGATGACGCCGGGCTCGGCGCCCGTGGGGGTCTTGCCTGCGTAGCCGACGTTGGTGGGGAAGAGAGACGGGAAGGCGTTGGTTGGGGATGCGGGGGGGTAGTCGTGCCGCTCGGTGGACCCGGCCCAGGGCGATGCGAGGGCGTCGACGTGTGTTGGTGCGGGAGCGGCGTCCTCTTTGTGGTATGAGAAGCACCGTGAGCCACAGATGGCGTATTGGACTAGAAAGCAGGCGAGGGTGCCGGTCACGAATGCAATGAGGAGGTGGTTGACGCCGAATTGCGGTTTGGAGTAGCACGAGTGGTTGGCACAGGGCTCTTCGATGCGCTTGGGCTGTTGGCTGCTAGAGGGTAAGAGAGACTCGCGCTCGGGTTCGTGGTCGTCGTAGGGCTTGTACTCGCGCGAGCCACGCTCGACGGCCATGGCTGTAAGGGGGAGGAGACGAGTCCTCATTGGGACACGCGTCTATCCATCCTTGTATTACGCGTCTTACACTACACTACACCATGGTACGCCCCGCAAGCTCTGAATCCACGTCTCTAATCTCCCCAGCCCCCACGAACGAACGCAAAAATCTACCAAGTCCTGATCAAGACGCACAAGCTGACGATCCTCACCACCGTCGTGCCCACCATCTCCGTCGCGGCCCTCAAAGCCGAGGTCCTCTCCGCCCTCACCGACGACGTGAACACCCTCGAAGACGTCCCGCGCCCGAAGAACGTGCGCGACTTTGAGCTGTGCAGGGCCGTGAAAGACCGCGGCAAGCCCACGGGCGAGTACCACCCCCTCGAGGACGGCAAGCTGTCGCTCCGCGACGCGGGCGTGGCGAGCTGGGAGCCGCTGTTCGTCCGATTTCGCGATCAGGACTCGGGTGCGCGCGTCCTTTGTCTGCTCTATCCGCCGTTGTCTCAATACGGTGCCACTCGCAGGCGTCCTCCGTCCAGTCGAATTCGTCCCGTTCGAAGACGACGATGGCGTAACAGCCCAAGTTGCTGAACCTGCACCAGTACCGTCCGCCATGGCCGAACCAAGCACGAGTCGGGGGAAGCGCAAAGCCCGCCCAGACTGAGGGCGTCCTGAAAGAATGTGCTAGCAGTCGTTCGTGTAATCTATCGTGTATATGCATATCCTGCAGTTGCAGCCCTCTACGTATCGCGATCGCCTCGCCACCGCGACGCGCCGCCCTCCACCATCAAATTATATCTACCGTCCTCTGTACTCCCGCGCCTATATTCCAACTTGAAACGACGCGAATGACGTGAAGCAGGACAGTTTTGTTGAAGGACAGCGTCAAAACTACTAGAAATGGAGTGGAGTTCGCGCTCCGAGTCTACAGCAGTTTGAACACGCGTGAAATTACGCGTCTGTGTTCGGTAATTTTGCGCGTCCAGTTCCGCTAGACACCTGCGGAGGCCATGGCTTTATTATTTAATTTGCAGAGTAGGAAGAACGTATGGACGAAGCTTTTCGTGTTCGTCGAAAGCTGTGCTCCGAGTCCTTGTTTCTTTCTTCTTCCAAATTGCCAATGTTTCGTGACCCTCGGCAGCAGAAATGTTCCAATGTAGCCGTGCTGCAGAGCGATATAATCGATCTCGTCTTTCGCGATCGCGTTCACTTGGATGGGCCGCCGCAAGAAACGTACGAAGCGCGCGCGTCCCTCAAAGCCACCGGTCGAGCACCCAGTGGAGCCATTGCGCCGTCCACCCGCAACCTTCCGCCGCAGCCCCAACGCATACCAGGCCTACACGGAGGAATGCACCTCGTCGCAAGAGACCCAATCCACACCAATCAAGTCTGGTATCCACTCAAGACCCGCAACTCTACATGAATTCATCCACCTCGCCGATGAGGTGCACGATCTTCGCTGCAAGAGCGGGGACCTCGTCGCCTCCCTTTTCGGCTCATTAATAGAGCCCGCCGATGCCGCCCTCTTCCTAAACGAGTTCCTCAAGATGGGAGTACTCACCGTGGCCAAACCGTCGTCTCCTCCCGAGTCCTGGGTCCCAGTCCCCGAATCAGAGTGGCCTTTGGCCTGCAGCCACGCGGAAGCGCAGGCCGAACACGCCGCGACGTCCGCCGCGTCCCCGCCCGAGGATATGTACAAGTGGGCGTGGACCCTCGACCCCGGAGCATCGGACTCGGCGCTGTTCCTCAACGTCGTCACCATATCCGCGTACGCAGCTGCCGTCCGTCTGGGCAAGTCAGCCTCACACCCCCCTCCGTCTCTCCGGTTCATCGCTATCCCCAATCCCAACCGCTTCATCCCCCTGCCCGGCGACTCCTCCGGGCAGGCCTGGCGGCCCGACGTCCTCGCGTTCGAGACGTCGGCCTTTCACTCAGCGCCCAACGAAGATGAAGACGACCCAACGCGTGCACGGTTCTGGCTCCTACCCCACTCGCCTTTCGCGTACATCAAGACCAACTTCCCCGCCGTCTTAGAATTCCCATCTCCCAACCCCGAACACACAGACGCTATCCTGGTGTTCAACCACTGGTTCGCCTCGCAGAGCTCCAACTCCCACCTCGACACAGCACGCTTCTGCTGGCCGGAGGTGCAGCTCGCCCTGGAGACGCGCTTCAGCGAGCTGCACACTGCGATTCTGCAGGAGCTCGTCTACATGCGCCAGCTGCAGCGCGCGCAGCCGTGGCTCCAATCGGTCTTGGGGATGCTGGTCACCCCGGACGAGGTGTGTTTGGTGCGCGCGGACTCGCTTGGGGTGGAGGAGTGTGCGTTCCGGAAGGATTCGAGCCGGGGCGTGTTTGACATGATACGCATCTGCGCTGGGCTGGCAAGGTCGACGGCGGTGGATCGCGGGCAGCACGAGGCGTTCCGGCTACATGATACCACGACTCTTGCGCCTCCACATATCCAGCCCTCATCCCCCGATGCATTCGGTGCCAAAGAGGCAGAGGCGGAGATGGAATACACCCATCGCACGGCGCGTTTCATCACGCTGAAAGCCGAGCATGTGCATTATCCGCCGAACGAGACGCAACTTGATACCACATTCTACGTCCATTCTGTCTTGCAGCACAGTGATTCTTTGGTCGGTCGTGTTGCGCGGATTTTTTGTGTGTCGCGGGAAGTAGGAGGAGAAGTAGGAGGAGTAGGAATAGGAGTGGGAGGAGAGGGCGCGACGCGCTCCTTCGTGGGCCCTTACGCCCTGAAGATCTATTACGCCGATCACGAATCGGAGTGCTACAAAGAAGATCTTATAGCAGTCGCCCGCCGGGCACAGGTCAAGAACCTGCTTTTGCCCACTGCGTTCGTCCTCGTCCTATAATCTCGTTCATTTCGCGATGCTAACAACAGGCCCTGCAGCGAATGGTGGTACGGCGACGCCCTATCCATGCGCGGTTTCCCCGCCGACATCGTCGGACAGTACCCGCATACCCCTGCCGTTCCCAAAGTCGCTACCAATCGGGAGGAGGTATTCGAACTGAGCGAGATGAAACGCGTGCTCGCGCAGGCTTCTGACTATGCCGAGTTCTCCCGGGCGTTCGTCGACGTTGCTGAGGGTGCGTTTTTGTTCGCCATTATTGATGCAAACCATCGATATCATATTCTGGTGCGTGCTGTAGCCATTGCGTCCCTTGCAGAGACCGGCCTCGTGCACCGCGACATAAGTATAGGCAACGTGCTGCTCAGCCGAGACGTGGCGTGCCCCCCGGCGTTTTTCGATGAAGCTGCGTCCTTGGTACAAGAAATCACCAACCAACGCGCGGTCTTTTCGCCGCGCGAATTAGATGGGAGAGTGGGGGGATCCTCCACGATATGGACATGGCAGGCCGCCTGCGTCCGTCTCGCACGAAGGAAGCTCCTGATGGCGACAAGTGGTTGAAAAGACTGATTGAAGACGCTCCAGCCGTTGTCCCTGAGAAGGGTTTCCGAACGGTATACAATTTCTACTTGCCCAATCCCATGAAGCTGATGTCGCCCCAGGGAACCCTGCCCTTTATGGCGATCCAACTGCTCATGGACGGTCCTCCGCATATAGTTTCCTACGACGTGAGTTGTCCACTGTACAGTCCGTCTAGAAAGACAGCTGATGTCGCCCCCAGCTACACAGCCTATTATTCGTCGCCTGCCTCTTCTTCTGGTCCTTCCCGCGCTTCGTCGACATCCCGTTCCCTTCGCCCGTGCCTCCGCAGGCTAGACCTTGGCCCCCAGAGGTGCAGCGTTTGACCGACCGCTCGGTCTGGCTCAATTTGCGCGAGCTGAGAAGCATCAAGCGCCTATTCTTCTACCGCCCTGCGGATTTGGACGCGGTCTTCAAGCGCACTTTTTTGGAGGACGACTTGTGGGTTGAGGATGGGCGGTACATCGAGCTGTTCTGGGCGTTGTATGACGTTCTTTGGGCGCCGCTGGAGGAGAGGCCGGACGAGGGCCCAGGGGTACGATAGAATGAATGTAGATGTGAAGGAGCTTATTGCTGCTCTCGAAACGGCAGCGAAGCTATAATATTTACTGAGCCTGTGTAGGCATTGTATACTCTGAGAGCTGCTATTTGCTGCAAGGCGAGCCGATGTTCTCCGTCAGTGGGCACAGCCGCTGGGCGCCTTGTACTAGTACTATCCACATTCGGTACTTACTGCTGATGCATGTCCCTCACTCCACATCTCGGTTCATCTTGGACCTGTATCTTCCGGAGCGCTACCTGAAGCTTCAAGCGAGTCGCTTGGTGTCGTTGCATTCCCTGGATAGACCAACTTTTGGATCGTGCCGGCATTACAATAATACAATTAACGGCTTGGAGCGTTTTGCTCTCGCAACGGCGCAAGGGAAGCATACTTTGCACGCAGGTGGAGTTCCGCACGTTCCACTGCGAGCGGATTGCATCTGTGTGCCGTTGAGGCGGGTGTGAAGAGGTGGGTACCCTGATTTCAGAGTCTTTGATCTTGCTGATGTTTCCTTGTAGCTACTACGCACGGTCTTTGTGATCCACAACTACTAGCCGCCGACGTGGCCTGGCACGACGTCTCGAGCACATTGCACGCGCCGTCCACTCACCGCACATCACACGCCGCTTTTTGATCCCACATCGCGGCCTCTTCCTTCTCCCGCACGTAGGAGGCAAGCTCCTCTGCGTCGAGCAATTGACTGGCTTTAAAAGTCGGTTGTCTTATAACTCTACTCGGGAACCTAGATCCTGGAGGGGCTTTGTGCAATGGCACACGACTTATCATCTCCAAATTTAGCCAACAAGTCCTGGAAGCGGTCATTATCACGCAAAGACAAATGTTTCACTCCACTTGACTTCAAGTGCATCGGAGTCTGGAGTCAAACTTGACTTCAGTTACAGTGCTTACAATTTGCGCTCTGACTGGGTTTTGCCACGGCCACCGACAAAAATTAAGCCCAATCTCTACTTATATAGCACTTTCTCCCGCAACTTGGGCGCAACCAGCTGCCCCAGTTTCATTTTTCCTAGACGACTCCGAACTGGTTACGCTGGGCGCCTATTAGAACTGATGAAAATGTTTATCGAGAGATTGTTCGATAGATCTGAAGCCTTCTGAGCCATGCTGTGAATTTATCCACGGGTCAGCGCTTCTTTCATGAACCTCAAAAGTCGAAACATAGCAACGCTAGAGGAGGATACCAAGGCGGTGAGGGATCTTGCAATTGCCTTTCCCGATCGCGTTCACTTAACCGTCTTATAGTTGAATGGGCAAGCAACTTACGACGAGCGCACGGCGATTGGTCGAGCGCCCAGCGCCATTGCGCCCTACACACCCCGCAGCCCCGCATCCCAGGAACTGACGGAGGAGCGCAACTCGGCGCAAGCGTCAGCCAGCGAAACACAGTCTAATCCAATCAAGTCTGGGGGCCTCGGCACACAATTCACCAACAGAGCTCGTGTAGAGCTCCACCTCGCTCAGGAGGTTCACGGCCGTCGCTGTAAGAGTGGTGATTTGGTCGAATCCCTGTTCGGTTCTCTGGTGGACGTCGCCGATGCCGCTCTCTTCCTCAACGAGTTTCTGGAGATGGAGTTACTCACTGTAGCCAAATCCTCGTCTTCTTCTCAGAAGAAGTGGGTCCCAGTCCCCAAAGCAGAGTGGCCGTTGGCTTGCAGCCACGCTCAAACGCAGGCTGAACATGCCTCGACTTTCAAAAAGTCTCCACTCGAGGATCTTTACAAGTGGACTTGGACCCTCGACCCCAAAGCATCAGAGGCATCAGCGGCACTGTTCCTCAATATTGTGACCATATCAGCGTACGCAGCCGCCGTTCGTCTAGGCAAGTCAGGGTCACATTCCCATCCGTCTGTCCGATTCATTTCCATGCCCAATCCGAACCGCGCCATCCCCCTGCCCTTTGACTCCTCCACGCAGGATTGCCGACCAGACGTCCTTGCATTTGATACATCGGTGTTTGTCCCAACCCCCAACGAAGATGATCCAAAGCGTCTCCGTTTATGGCTATTACCGAACTCGCCTTTTGAATACATCAAGGAGAAGTTCCCTGCCATCTTGGAATTTAGGGCTCCCAAGCCCCAACACGAGGAAGCTATTGTAGCATTCAAACTGTGGTTCAAGGAGCAGGCGTCTAAAACCCACCTCGACACGGCACGCTTCTGCTGGCCAGAGGTGCAGCTGACCATGGAGGCCAAATTGAGTAACCTGCACAATGCTATTTTGCAGGAACTCATTTATATGCGGCAGCAGCGGCTTACCCAGCCTTGGCTGGGATCAGTCATAGGGATGGTCGTTACCACGAAGGGAATCGGTATACTTCGCGCTGACTCCCTTGGCGTTGAACAATGCACGTTCCGGAAGGATTCCAGTCGGGGCGTCCTCGACATTATCCGCATCTGCTCTGGGCTGGCACGCTCAACAGCGATCGATCGCGGTCAGCACGAAGCATTCCATCTACATGATACCACGACATCTGCTCTGCCCCATCTAACGTCCTCATCCTCAGATCCTTTCGGTGCCCAAGAGGCAGAGATGCAGTATACCCATCGGACTGTCCGTTTTATCAGCCTCCAAGGCAATCGTATCCATCATCCGCAGAACGAGGCGGAAGATGTCACATTCTATGTCCATTCGTTGTTACAGCACACCGGCTCTTTGGTCGGTCGTAGTGGGCGGATCTTCTGTGTGTCGCGGGAAGTAGGGGGAGAGGGCGCGACGCGCTCCTTCATCGGCCCTTACGCCCTGAAAATCTATTACGCTGATCACGAATTTGAATGCTACAAAGATGACCTCATAGCAGTGGCTCGCCAGGCACAAGTCAAGAACCTGCTTTTGCCCACTGCGTTCGTCCTATAGTTTCGTTCATTTCATGACGCTAATGACAGGCTCTTTTCTCATCTGTAGTGAATGGCGGTACGGGGACGCCCTATCCATGCGCGGTTTCACAGCCGACGTCGTTGCAAAGTACCCGGATAACCCTGTTGTCCCCGCTGTGGCTACCAATCGGGAGGAGGTATTTGAACTGAGTGAGATGAAACGAATACTTGCGCAGTCTTCTGACTATGCCGAGTTCTCTCGAGCGTTCGTCGACTTGGCTGAGGGTGCATGTTGTTCGCCGTTGATGCAAACGATCATATTGACCCTGGTGCATAGCCATTGCGTCCCTTGCAGAGAACGGTCTCGTGCACCGCGACCTCAGCATAGGCAATGTGCTGCTTAGCCGAGATGTGGAGTGCCCCCCGGCGTTTTTCACTGAAGCTGCGTCCTTGGTACAAGAAATCACCAACCAACCCGCAGTCTTTTCACAACGCGAATTAGACGATAGAGTAGGAGGTATCCTCCACGATATGGACATGGCAGGCCGCCTACGTCCGTTCCGCACGAAGGAAGTTTCTGTTGGCGATGATTGGTTGGAAAAAATGATTGAAACAACGCCAGTAGCTTCATCGATTGGAACAGTATACAATTTCTTCCTGCTTGATTGCACAAAGTTGAGGTCAGCCGCAGGGAACCCTGCCCTTCATGGCCATTGCCCTACTCATAGACGGTCCGCCCCACACAGTCACGCACGACGTGAGTTTTCCGCCTGTACAGTCCGTCTAGAAAGACAGCTCATGTCGCTCCTAGCTACACAGCCTATTATCCGTCGCTTGTTTGTTCTTCTGGTCGTTTCCGCGGTTTGTCGAGATTCCGTTTCCTGGGCCAGTGCCTTTGCTGGCTAGGCCTTGGCCGCTGGAGGTGCTGCGTTGGGCTAACCGCCGAGTCTCGTTCACTTGGGTGGAGTTCGGAAGTGTCAAGCACACATTCTTCTGCCGCCCTGAAAAATTGAACTCAATCCTCAAGAGCACCCTGGCGGGTGACTTGTGGACTGATGATAAACGATATCTTGCATTATTCTGGAAGCTGTATGACGTTCTTTGGGTGCGGTCGCAGGAGAAGCCCTACAAGACAGACGACAAAATGAATGTCGACCCAGCGGCGGTCATTGCTACTCTCAAAACAGCAGCGAAGTTATTGCCGAACCTTTAGGTTTGGCTCCTTCAATAATTTCGACCTTACTGCTGTGTTTGTGCTTGTGGTCGTAGCACTGCCACAGAATCGGTTTCGATGCTAGTTTGACCTTACGACCTATTTGGGAACGGCTGTGCTTTGATGTTGGCACCTGTCTTGGCAAGCACTGCCACAGAATCGGTTTCGATGCTAGCAGCTAGTTTGACCTTACGACCTCTTTGGGAATGGCTGTGCTTTTATATTTGCCTCTGTCTTGGGACTTGAGATCATTTCGAGAACGAAGCGCGATGGGAGCAATTTCTTCCACTCTCTTTGTTGCTTCAGTTTGCGACCGTGATTTCCATGGATTCTGAAACCACCACTGGGAAGCTTTTTGCCAATGTAACAAAATCTACGGCTTCCAAGTTTCTGGGTGATTCATATCGACGATGAAGCCAACTCTGGCGTGGACATGGACTTTGGGAAGATCCTGGATATGATGAGCTTGCTGGGTAATTTCCCAATGTGCAGTTCCAGAAACAATGATGCCATTCAGTGGTACTACAGTAGGCCCGGTGAGTCGAGGAAGTTCCCCTTGATACCCACTCATTATTATCGTCTATGTAGACGACTTGTAATGTCACTAGCACTACGAGTGTGAATTCACTTTACGACATTTGACCCTTCCACGCTTCATGAGCTGCCGCAGCTGCGTGCACATCACCCTCGTACAGTCTGTCCGTCCTCGCCTATGCTCGCGCAGAGCCGTACACGTCTGTGAAGCCGAGATCCGTACAATCTGCCTTCACTACATAGTACACTCAAGGAGATCGCGGAGCAATATTTTCCAGCGACGCGGAGTGTTGACGACATCGTCACGTCGGCCATGTCGTTGAGAGTGCCGTAATCCCCGACCTACATGTCAATTTCACCTAGGTTTTCGTGAAAGCTCCCCTACGCAAACACTCGTGAATCCTACATCATCGGCATCCGAAATTGTATCTGCGGAAAAGCTTAGAGCCGACGAGATGCAGGAAAGTTGCAGGAAATACTGTGAGTGATTCAATTACTTAGGTATACTGACAACGAATACGAATCCCCCCACCATCAAGTGGGTCTGATGAGCCGTCCCGCGAACTGGTCGTACGGGCCCTGGCCCAAGAGCAGATTGCGCGATATAGAGCTGTGGTGCTACTTATTGTCATGCGGATCGGGCCCGACGCTTCGTTTCCGCAGCGTCGCGGGGTCTCAAGTCCCTTAGCCTCAGATGTGCTATCCCGATGGGACGTGGTTCCCTACCTCTTTTCTCTATCCATTCCCCTCTCCTTCCCTTCCCTAGCTTCTCTTCGCAAGGCTGTAACGCTGACCGCCTTCTACTTATTCTTCAAGGAAACAGCATTGTCGATCACAATGAGTCTCCTTTTCTTTCTCTGCGCTAAAGTATATATCATGATACTGAAATCTATTCTTCAGATGCCCACCCTCACGGTCTCCGTAGCCCCAGCACATCCTTCCCGAGCTGCCCGCTGAGCTCTGGATCCTCATCCCCGAATACTCGACCTACCCCTCGTCCCCCGAATCCGACTTGCCCCTCTCCCTGTCCACCGACTGGCAGGTTCTTCTTGCGGAGCGCGCCAGCGGCGGGCGTGTTGGTGCGCGTACCTCCCCCCGTCGTTGAGGGTGTAGGGCCCATGTCGAGGGTTGACGGGGTGACGCTGCGCCAAATGTACTGAGCGTCGATATCGAGTTGGCAGCACTGGCATGCATGCTCGCTGTGAAGGTGCTGCACGGGACGACGGGCTATCGGGGCAGCGGCAAAGGGGGCAAAGGGAGGCCGAGCGAGAAGTGGTGACCTGCTCGCGAAGAAGCAGTGGCTTTCTCGCGACGCAGGCAGGCGTATCCGCTCGACGACAAGCGCTGGTGAGGGAGGCGGGGGATGAAAGATGATCACCATCATCATCATCATCATCGGGTTGCCAGCAATGCAATTCGAGGATTTGCGAAGGGCCCCGCGCACGCACACTTGACCTGACCTCTGTCGTCTTTCGATTGACGCAATGCGTCTCGTCCCACTCTTCCGCTCGTCTCCCCAGCCATGCCTTCGGCTGCGAGTGGATGGTGGGAATGGTGTGGAGGGCTGGTCGGATTTCTGATGTGTACATCTCCTTCAGAGTCCTTCTCTACTCTCTTCCTTGCGCATTTGTCCTATGACCGCTGACTCACGACTAACATGATTTACGAAGCGAAACAAGAACAAGAACACGCAACATACCGCGACTCCAAGTTCGCGCCGCGCATCCTCGTGGTCAATCGGCTTCCCAGGAGCTCAATGCGATGCGGATTCCGTGAACAATTTGGTGAAACAACTCCGTTCGACCCTGTTTGTTCAACGCCGACCTCCGGAATCAATGAGATTGGTATCGTGATTGGTATGTGCTGCCCTGGTACCAGACAGCAAGTCAAAACCTACTTACTATTTTGTAAGTATCTGCTTCTTACAGGTCAGTGGTTATGGAACTTCACGTGCCCATTCAGTGTTTCCCACATGGTTTGTTGAAGTTTGTTCTGTCTTACATCTCTCCTTCCCCTCATATTCTGACATCAACTTAGATGGCTGCCATGAACGCCTACACCTTCCTCGCGTCACTGAGATATTTGTCATCATCTTCACAGCCGTTGTCCTCGCAGAGACGTGTCCGCTCTCGCTGGAGCAAGTGCAGGCCATATATACCTTGGGCGGCACGGAGAAGATTACCAAGGGTGCGAGTGTGGGCTTGGAGTAGTGTTGCCGCAGTTCAGTTCTGAACCGCTGCTGAACGGACCTGAACTGGACCGAAAGTCCGGTTCAGTGGCTGTGACGTTCGCTGAACCGAACCACAGGTCCAGTTCATGGTTCAAGAATTTCCAAAATTCCCCGAACCTTACTGAACCTGTCCGAACCCGTTCGAACTTCAAACTGAATATATACATTACACTGTACTAAGTACTATTCGAGGTCCGGTAGTTCATCGTCTGCTTCATTTTGCACTTCACTGTTGTACCACCCATCACAAGTTAAATTTATATGCCCATGCCAGTGTGCACGCCCATCACTACTATTGTCCGAGTCATTTGTCTGTGGCCTCTTCAAATAATTTGTCAAGACCTGGTCGTAGAAAAAACATCACGTCGGCCGAGCCCCATCGGCGCTACCTTGGGCGCTACTGTAAGTTCTTCGAAGTTCACGACATCCCCGGCTCCGCCCTTGCTATGGAGTTCAATGTCCTCTCATTTTATTAGTAACTACCTTCCAATCCATATATTTGATGGTGGGAAATCACCCCTCGACCTGCAGAGGCTTAAGGATTTCATGTTGTCCTTGTTTGCCTTAACGCGCGTCAAATCTAGAGTCAGCATCGACTGTAAGCAACATCGTGTCATAGCTGTATCCAAAATAAGTACTTTGTTTGGCGTGGGAAGAAAAATTAGTTCGAACGCGTCCGAACCGCTCTTGAACTTGAACTGGACCTCGGTGAACCTGGACCCAAGGTCCAGTTCAAAGTTCAAGGTTTTTGCTGAACCGAACCCCGGGTTCAGTTCTGGGTTCAGCAAACTTAGGTGTTGAACCGGACGGAACCGGACCGCGGCAACACTAGCTTGGAGCGCTCGTTGTCGACTGACACGACACAGCTTCCTGAGCAGGTGTAGCAGCATTTGTTTTATACGATAGATACGTCGACACGAATACCGGGTATTAATGTGCAAATGCACACTAATTCTTTTTTTCAACCGAATTGATGTATTTCGCTGTCAGCTAATTTGGCGTTCGAAATTTGCCATGTAAAGCATGTAAAGGAGAGCGGATTTGAACAACGAACCTGAATTTTCGAACTGAGGGAGAGTAGATTCTCTGTTCAAGCACAAAAGCAATCGTTTCCGCCGGGTGTAGTGTCGGCCTGCATGACCAAGTTGAACGAAACAAGGCATAAAACAAGGTTTGAGTCCTTTCCATACTTATTCATGTTTAGATTGAGGTTCGGCTCCTGCCGCTTGCGGCCGTTATCCCCGTTGATAATATTTACTGAGCCTGCAAAGGCATTCTATAATGTGAGAGCTACTACAGTACTGCATTACCGCAGCCAATGCTAGCCAATGTTGGCCATCGGCACAGCCGCTTGGCGTCTATTGTAGTATCCACATTAGGTCCTGGTTATGCAACTTCTCTGAGACTCTCTCCCTCCTCACTCCACATCTCGGTTTATCTTGGACTTGGATATTCCGGAGCGCTAGCCGAAGCTTAAAGCGAGTCGCTTGGTGTCGTTGCATTCCCCAGGATAGACAAAGCTTTTGGATCGTGCCGTTTTCGTTATCCTCAGACTGCTCGGTTGATTTAACTTGAAGTGATGTCGATGAGGCCTAAGTTTCAAAGGGTGCAGCTAACCAAGGCACGGACCCTATATTACTAGGCGTTCCGAAAACTCTGGAATCCAAATCAGGTCGTCCCAATACCCCGGATGCGACACTTAAACCGCCCGCCACCAATCAGCATCGAAGAACAACGAGTCTTCCGGAAAAGCCTCCAGTACTGCGTGGACCTGATGCGGCCGCTTCGACCCAAGCAAAGAAGGTTCATCCGTTCTTACATGGGCGCAAGTTGCTTCCGCTCACCAGAGAATGAATCGTAGACCCCTCATACAATTCTGGAGCAACACATGAAAATTCCGTGGTCAGAAACCTTCAGAGTAGGATTCGGCATCAGTGCTCTCAGCGGAGAATTCATGGCACGCCGCGCGCTCCGCCAATTCAAAATGGAGGAAACGTCCAAGCCAGGCAAAAGTCGTATATCCGTCGAGCGCTTGGAGTGGAAGGATGTCAAGAACTTGCAGGATGGTTTTGAGATGGAAGTTGGAGGAACGGTGAATGTGCTGTGTCCTGTTGGCGCCAATGTCAAGATCGCGTCAGTTTTGACCCAGAATAACTCCTCTTCGACAATCCTCGTGCAGTACAAGGTCGAGGCAGATTTTACCGCCGACTTTATCCCAGAGAATGTACAGCTCAAGAAGGGGCTGGCCAAGCTTTCCGACGCCGAGTTCAGAAATGATTATGGAGATTATTATATTGCTGGATATCAGAAAGCGTATAGCTGTCGTATGATCGTCGTGTGCAAGTGGGTGTCTCGGAATATCACTGGCACCATAGCTGATCATTGGTGTAGAATTAATGAAGACACTGTGACCGAAAGTCTCGAACGCGAAGTTGGTGTCTCCGTCTTATCCTACCTCTGTTTAACATCCAATTCAGGCTGTGGCCCTCGTAGGCAGATACTTCAAGGGTGGAATCAAGATTCTTGATCTTGAAAAGGAGACGACTAGTTTTAGCCTCCTCAGTGTCATTGTTGATACGGAGGGATGCTCAGCCGATCCCACCAACATTTTTTCCGTGGCCGTCGCAGATGCACCGAACACACTCTCGAAAATATTAAAGAACGCTCCCGGCGTTCCTCGTATCGCTCACTTATACCACTACAGGTACATTGAGCCCGTCTAGCCCATTCGATACTTACGACAGCCTTTCCAGCTCGCTCGACTCGTGTAATCTGAGCCGACGCGTTGATGTCCCCAAGCACATGTTTGAAAGGGCCCTCGCGATGCGCGGCCTATACTCGTACCTTCAAGCTTGTCTTCTCCATCCTGCTCTTCAGGAGTTCCAGTTTGAGCGTCGGACAATCCTTGCGGTGCTCAAACATTTCGAGGAGGAGAGAAAGTCGGTGGTGATTGACGACAACAAGAAGAAAATTAATGCTCTCCAGTCGGATCTTAATTCTTCCAAGGAAAAGGCATATGCGCTTCTCCGACGATATGACTTCATCCGCATTGTCTTGGATATGGACAAGCGCATCGTCCCCAGTACCCAGAGTTTCGTTAATGGGCTGCAGCTTTATCGTTGGAACTGCGGGAAGACAGGCGCCACCAAGAAGATAACGGAGTTGAAAGCGTACAACATTGTGAGCTTCGAGCCATCTTATAAGGCTTTCGAGCTCGAGTGGCAGTCTCCCGTAACCGATGGCTCGTCAACTCTTCGCCAGTTGCTTGGAGGTCCAAGTCCTCGGGAGACTCTGTCCTTTCATACCCAGAGTTCCGGTGAGATTCTCCCACCCCTTCCCCCTCCGTCTCCAAAAGGCCACAAGCTTTCGAAATCTCGCCCTTCGGAGCAAGGGGCAGAACCAGAAGACCCCGGTACATTCATGTTTTGCCTGACGGGCCACAAGCCGATCTATATCTTGGGCTGGTCTCTTTCGTGTTACTGGCCTGGAGGAAAACCAGAGCCGACCATCGAGGTAGCTCATCCAACGAATCACATCCTCTCCGACCATCTGAGCATCTCCATCGACAATACCCGCTCAACTCGATGGCACTGTAAAGTTACCTTCGTCATCAAATCGTCATATAACTTTCCAGATTTATTGTAATGTAATCAGAAAATGTTCCAACAGACTGGACTTCATTGTGCTTGACTGTTTTTCAGGTCTGCCATACCACCATTCCGGCGGGCTGGGCAGCCTACTTTGACGTTGGAAATCCCTGCGTTTGTCCAGAGCTGAAAATCCGAGCTGTCTTGTATCATCTCATAAATCAGTAGGGACATTTCCGACCCGCCGTCGCTGTTGAGCGCCTCACTTAATTGGCTTGCGATGTATTTTCAGGTGAGTCTTTCTATGAGAGAAGATACGTTTCTGAGATATTGATTCTGAACGCTTGAAGGGAAACTTGAGATTTAGGTCGACCAGATGACAGTATGGATCCATTCGAGCAACACAGAGATTCGACGTCCCTGTAGATTACCTTGGTGCAAACTCATCTATTACGCTCCTCGGTTTTCGGAATACCCCCAACGGCGTATAGTCCACATCCATTCCAAATGCTCTCGGTCCCCCAATCTGGATCCCTCTCGGGGTTGCAGTCCATTTCTCCGATCCCTGAATCCCAAGGACAAACACCAGGAGCCCGTACCTGTACTCTGGGGTCCCAATCGCCTCGCCGTTCGACGCGTCGGACACACAGATCAAGTCCGGCACACTCGCCACAACCTCCTCCTTGCCGTCGACATCAACAGCAATCGCCACAATGTTCTCGTTCTTGAACGGTATCTTCAACAGCCCGCTGAATTCTGCAGGCCCTCCAGCACCGCTCACATCGGTCGCACTGATCACCACCTCGCCGTATACATGGCCCTTCACCAGCTTGCGCTCCACTGAGACGATCTTGCCCCTGAACAGCAGTTTCGCCGAGTCTCGTCCGCCGACTTCCTCGATGATCATATCAGCGACAGAGTCAATTTGATTCTTGGAGCGACAGAGAGCCACGGCACGCCCGATACGCCACGCGAGTGAGATGGTGTTCTCGACGACATATTTCTTGCTATCTTTGCCGCTGCAGGGCCCCTTGGCGCAGCCAACGTGGCTACCCATCTCCGAAAGCGCGGCGCGAAATATCCGCTCGATGAGTTTCTCCGAGGTGCCAGAAAGTAACAGCTGGGTCGGTCAAACACTTTAAGGAACATTGAATTGGAAGAGAGTCCGAATAAGCGCACCATATTGTTTCCATTCCCATCTGCAATAGCTGTTGGGAGGAAGAGCGCCTTGTCCCCTCCCAACACAACAGGGGTGATTTGCCAAGAGACAGGGTAAGCACGGCCCATCCAGTCGCCGTCGACGGTGGGCACGTTCAAATTGTTGGAAGCACCTAGAAGCATTCCCTGTAATCCGTTTCCTCCTCCGATTTCAAGGGCAATGACAGTGTCCGGTTGGTAGCCAAGCTGGTCGTACACCATGCGCTGGGCCTCCATTTGCTCGTTCGCCGGCAACTTCTCGATGCTCACAGTTGGCGAGCCTTTCGAGCCGCCACAAGCAACAATGGCCGAATCTTTCAAATCCTCTGGGGAGATGACACGCACAACTGCTCCTTTCCTCATTATTTCTCTCAGACGCACGAAATGAGGATACGGGGTCCCGCCTCCACCTGTGCCCAGAATATAGCACCCAGTCGAAATCCACTCCAGGTCAACCTCCGAGATAATCCACTCGCGGTTCGCGTTCACCGCAGGCTTGTAAACAGTGATATCTAACACAGGAACTTCTTTGGCTGCGGCTCCCTCGGATGGCTTCTTTTCGGCGACCTGAGGCTCGCCCGTATCATCGTCGGAATCTGTGGGCTCTGATTGCGGCGCAGTGGGAATCGAAAAGTCAAAGTCGCCAATGCCTTTGACAATCACGCGTGATTTATTGGCGATATACTAGTCAGAGCATTAGCGAGTTTTCGCAGTCGAGACGAGGTCGGGGAAACACTTGCGTTGAGAGGGATCGCGTCCATTTCGGCAATTTTGACCGACTCCCGTACAGCGCCGTTCTCCACCGCTTTATCTATAGCCATTTTGGAGATACCTTCCAGGACAGCGTGCATGGTTCGGTCGGCCGTGCTCACTATAGTGTCGACTGTTCCGGACACCCTGGCAATCGCTAAACACAACACACAGTGAGTACTTCGGTATTCCATTTGAGATGGAATGCACACGTATACCTGCACCGATAGCGTTCGCCACACCAGAATACCCCGGTTTGACGACCCTGCTCGCACCTCGCAACGTATCTGGGGTGAGGATGGCGCCACCTCCGACGAGCAGGACGGGGATATCGGCGTCGGAGGTTTTCATGCTGTCGATGACTCGCTCGAGCATCTGGGTCACGACGGAGGTATACTCTGGAATCCTATCCTTCACGGCCGCGGATACGAGGCCGGCATCCCCGATACCGGCGAGGCCCTGCGAGACGACGGCATAGTCCGTCGCAGTCGTCACGTCCCCGCCGAACACCAACGCGCGCGTGAGGATGTGGTGGCCTACCGAATCCGGTCCGATTGCCAGCTCTGCAGAGGTAGAGCTTTTTCGCACAATAGACCCTCCGCCCAGGCCGATGCTGCATTGATTTATTCAGTCTTACAAAGAGAACTACTAAAAAATTCACCTCTTGACATCTGGGCAGGAAAAATTCATCCTCACACCGGAAATCTCCGTCACTGCAGCGGCCTGTCTCGGTAATCCACTGGCCAGAAGCATACCGACGTCGGTGCTTGTGCCGCCTAGCGGTTGTCCCGTAAGTCATGGCCGTTGAACAGCAAACACGCAGACCGATGTCAACGACGAGTATATTTCCCTTCAAGTCTGGCTCGTTTTGCACCAAGAATGCGGCACCGCACATGGAGTTTGTAGGCCCGCTGGAGAATGTTCTGATGGGCAGCCGTGCGGCCAGTCGAGCAGGAAGAATTGTCCCATCATTTTGCGTGATAAAAAGCGGGCATTGGAGCTGAAGGCGCCGCATAGCGTGCTCGAAAGAGCGGATCGTGGATCTGGCGAAAGGCAGGATGGAGGCGTTGAGTATTGCGGCATTTTCACGTTCGATGAAGCCAAGATTCGCGACTGTCAAACTAGGCTTCGCATTGAAAAAATCATGATACTACAGGGAGTAATGTACCTTCTTTCGAGATGACGACGTCGGCTTCTGGGTGGTACTTGTGCACCCAATCAGATACTCGTTCCTCTTGTCTCTGTACAAGGTCAGAGGGAGAAAAAATGCCATTAATGACAATAGATTTGATATTTTTCTGTTTGATAATTCGGCACTCTGCAGCAACTTGAACTTCGTCTATGTCGCTGATAGGCGCGCCGTCGATTTCGAGGCCACCATCCACGAAGGCGCAGTATTGACATATGATATCGCGCAAATCCGCAGGCCAGTCGATGGCGGGGAACACATCGCGGGAAAACGGGCCACAGAGACGGAGGACAGCGACTGGTGCCAGACGATTGCGGTCCTTCTCCAGAACAGCGTTGATGAAACTGCCCTCCCGGTCGCTCGCTATCTACGCATCAAAATTGAAGAGCGGCATACTGGGTAGTTCCGATGGTGACGCTCGCGACGTCCCGCACGTCAATTTTGGCGGTTTGCAGGAGAGTTGTGATGACATTCTCGATTCCGTGGCTTGGGTCGAGCGTGGTTGGTGATTTATGCCATGCGAGGATACCTTTGTTCCCTTGGGAGGTTGCAGATGGGTCGAGGAGTACACCGTCGGTGTTGGTCCCGCCGACGTCGACGCCGATTCGGTAAACGGAGGGCATGGCAAAATTGAACTCGTCGAAAGGACTCCCGGCTACTCCCGGGCCGACGGCCGGCATCCTGTCTGTTTGTGCATAAGTAGTTCATCATCCATCTTGTTTTCGACGACGTCGCGATGTCCGCGCCCCTCCGAAGACGTCTCGCAGAGCTCGATGCGCAAATTGTCGAACAGCGACGCATGTTGCAAGACCTACAAAAAATTCGGTTCGATGTCGAGCGCGATCTCCACGCAACCGCAACATTTCCTGTCTTGACACTTCCAACCGAAATCACAGCAGAAATCTTTCTCTGTTGCCTTCCCCTGTTTGATTCATTGTCCGTCCCCAATCTCAATCGCTCGGCCGCGGTTGTCTTGGCTGGCGTTTGTCGGTCCTGGAGAAACATCGCCCAAGCTACTCCCGCACTCTGGTCCGAACTGGAGGTCCAATTCGGTGAGATTGCCACCAGGGTGGCTTCGAAACCGGGGTTGGTAGAGGGCCACATCGACCTGTTGCTGTCGCGTGCTCATAACCGCCCTCTGTCGCTGCGCTTCCGCCTTTCCCGAGACGGGGCCTTTGCGCTCAGTCGTTTGCGAGACATCATCCATCGTTGGTCGCATCGAGTGGGATATATCTACCTTTATTGGGGATATTTCCTCTTCGACATGGGCGCCCTTGGGCTCGACTCTGCGGTATTTCCACTCCTCCAGGGTGCGATGTTTGACTCCTACGACTTGTGCCCGAGTTCCACTCATACCATTCTCTTCGGCAATGCACCCTGCTTCCACGACCTTTGCATGCCATCCTGCACCTTCACGCCTAGGAAAGTTACACTTCCATGGTTGCAGTTGACAAAATTTGAGGGGTTACTGGACGACTTGGAATTGTTCACCGTGGCCCCCAACCTCACCGAAATGACATGCCTATTTGTTCCTCCTGATGATGAAGGTTTCATCACGGTAATACATCATAATCTGAGATCTCTCACCATCATCGAAGACGGCCATGATGTTATCCAGTACCTTACTCTTCCGGCTCTCACACATCTGGATGTCTCCAAGATGGATAGTCATGACACCCTCGAATCATTTCTCGCGCGGTCTTCACCGCCCCTTGTTTCCCTGTCTGTACACACGCATGACCAGACGATTGATTTGGACCACTTGGACAAATCCATGCCTCTGGTGGCCAGTACTCTCGAGAACCTGGAGTTGTCAGGTGCCTGCAGCGACGAAATGTTCCCCGTTTTCAGCCTGTTAGACCGTGATTCTCCCCCAAACATCAGAACCCTCACTTTCAAGTGTATCTATGGTACCCTCAACCTTAATGCCTTGGTCCACTCCTTATATGCACACTCCACCCAACTGCGCGCGTTTCGACTTGTCTGGGCAACCAGTCCATTTCTAGATGCCACATGTGTTGTTGGTCCTTCACGTACTTTCGACACGATAGGTGGTCACCTCTCCCGGCTAGCCCAGACAGGCATGGATATATATCTGGGGACCCCCAGCAAGAACTACGCTCTAATCAGGTATGTCCCGTGAAATTTTCGGTGTCCAGATATCTCACCTTTCTCCAGTGATACTGCAATTGGGCAGAATCTTCTATAAATCGATATCGTAGCAAACTCTAGGCGGGTTAAAACGTTGCACATGATATACTCAGTTTCGGTCTCACTAATACTCAGTACTCGCTCCCGGCCCGATTAATAGAGCGGTCTCAGTCTCACCTGTGTTTGTTCTCTTTTGGATGTCTCATTGACAGTCGGTCTGTCTCAGTCTCGGCCTGCTGTCTCAGAACCGCACCGCGAGACTTGATTTCAGTCTCTCTCGACGACAGCTTGCACGTCCCTTCCTGCGCGTCTTTTCTTCCAAAGGCTAACTCGACTCTGCTGCTATCTACGCATCGTTTTCGTCAATTCGTGCTTGCTTGCTCGATCTGCGCGTCTGCTCTATCTACTCTGCGCGATTCTATGGTACTTGGCCCGCAGCCCCCAAGTTATTGTGTACCGCCGAGAGCATGCTTGACCAAATAAATGGCTGAATATGGTAGTTCATAGGGAGTTCACAATATTCACGCAGTTAGCGAAATTTCGGGGCACCTGGTGCACTTTTCAATTCAAGGATTTACTGCAAATTTGACAAGGAGATCCAAAAAAAGAACGCTCAAGAGCAATTGGGAAAACACGAGGAAGAAAGATGCCAGAGCGCGGAAATTGGCGTGAGCGAAAAGTTTACAGGGCTCATCAAATGAGTCGAAGACCAAATCTCCAACGGAGATCCAGAGCAAGCCCCACCACAAGTACCGGGACTAAGCTCACAAGCTCCCCCAGCCCCGCCCACTGAGGCTCGATGCGCACCCGTAAAAACACCCCACCCGCAAACAAAAGCGCGGCAGCATTATACAAAACACACCACCCAACGCAACCACCATATGGTGTTGGGCATCCTTCGCAATATCCAGCGCCGCCAACACCCCGCGCTTCATGCTCTCGCCTGCCACCAGCGCGCCCGCCGCCGCAACCGCAACATCCGCGCCCGCCACAACACACAGCGACACGTCCGCCTGCGCCAGCGCTGGTGCGTCGTTCGTGCCGTCCCCCACAAAGCACACGCGCTGCCCCCGAGCCTGCAAGGCCTTGACAAACTCGGCCTTCCCCGCCGGGGTGCACGCCGCCTGCGCATCACCGGGCTCGATGGGCAGCGAGGTTGTGAAACGCGCGACAGCTCCGGCGTTGTCGCCAGAGAGCACAAACACGCGTTTCCCGCGCGCGGCGAGCGCTTCGAGGAGCGCGGGCGCGTCGTCCCGCGGCGTGTCCGCAAGTCCGAATGCAGCGACGAGCTCGCCGGCGAGCGTAACAGTGAAGAGGGTGAGCCCACACGCGGTGAATTCCTGGACGACGGGGTGCTGCACAGCACCGGTGAACTTTGGATTGCCCCCGAGGAGCGGGTATCCCGCCAGCATCGCTTTTACCCCCTTTCCTGGGAGGGAGATGATGCCCTGAGCCTGGGCGCTTTGGCCAAGCGGGTGGCGGAGATGCGCAGAGACGTGCGAGAGGACTGCTTTGGAGATGGGGTGCTCGTTTGTCGAAATGAGGGATGGATGATTTCGTCCACGCCGTGCACAGAAGCTCTTTTCGCTCGAGGGAGAACACCCCGCGTGAAAGAGTGCCTGTCTTGTCGAACACGACGACGTCCACGTTTTGCGCCCTCTGGAGCGCCTCGGAGGAGCGGAAGAGCACCCCTTCACGGCGGCCGGCTCGGAGGGCAGCTGCAACGATGAGCGGGACCTGGATAAGCAGGGGTACCCATGAATACCATGCATGAAGCTGGCAGAATTAATAACGCACCGCAACACCGATCGCACATGGGCAGCTCACAATAAGGATTGCTAATGCGTATGTTAGCCCACTGACTGCCGACGAAGTAGACGACAGATGTCGCCCATATCGGTTGACCAAAAACCACACCACAAAGGCGATGGCAGAGCACGCTGCACTAATGGGAAGGACAACGGCGGAGAAGGCGTCAGCCAGGTCCTGGAATCGCGAACGCGTCGCCTGCGCCTCGCGCACCAAGCTTGCGATGCGTACGAGGTAGTTCTCGTGTATTAGCTGCGTAACTTGTATGTCCAGCATCCCGTCGAGGTTGAGCGTCCCTGCCGTGACCGAACTCCCTACCCGCTTGGCGCTGGGGAGACTCTCGCCTGTAACAGACGACTCGTCGACTGCGCTGGTCCCAGTAACTACTATCCCATCTGTCGGAATCCGCGACCCCGGCGCAAGGCGCACAATGTCGCCATAGTATAGCAGCCTGCAGGGCGCGTGCGGTCAGCGCATAGACGACACATGAAATGTGGTTTGAATGAACTCACCGAGCATCCAACACGGTCTCGACCGTAGATTTGCCGACCTGTTCCAGCAAAATAATGTCCGCGGGCTGAAGCTGCTGCAACGCTCGTATGGCCGAGCTCGTCGCGCGGCGCGTGGCTGCCTGGACCAGGCGCCCGATGTGCACCAGGGCGACGAGTAGCGCAACCGTCTCGAAAAACGGGTCGGCGAATGGCCTCCCGGCGGCCTCGAAGGCGAACGACACCAGCGAGAATATCCACGCTGAAAGGCTGCTGACGCTGACCAGCACAGACATGTCCACCGCGTGCATGAAGACGATAAAGCGGACCGAGGAGGCGAGGATGGGGAAAGCGACAGCCTGGATAAGTGTCGTGAGGACGACCGATGCCAGCCCGTGTGCGAATGAGCTCCCCGGGAGCGGCGCCCACGCGAGGACGAGCACAGGGACGGCGAGCAACGTGATGCAGAGCGTGCGCAGAGTGATCCGGCGCAGATCCTCGGAGACGCGATCATCTATTTTACGGACCGCATCGGCGGGGACAAGTGCGGGGCCGTACGCTGCGAGGTCCGCGAGGACCTGACGCGGCTGACGCGAGCCGTCACCGCGAATGGGGAACGATATTTCCGTGAAGCCGCCGAGCTCATTCCGATGACGCGGGCTAAGCTGCGCAAGGAGGTGAGCGGGAGGGGGCCGACTGAAAGCGACTGGGAGGGAAACGTGGGTGACAGGCCGGGCGTCCTCCTTGCCGATGGGTTTAATCTTGAAGCCTGTGGCGCGGGCGACGTACCGAGCAATCGCCTCTGGGGTGATGGCCTCCGGATCGTAGAGAAGAGATGCGGCGGCCTCGACGTAGGCGAGGTGCACCCGTTTTACGGAGGGAAGGCGCGAGAGCGCGCGGCTGACCTTGATGCAGCAGTCGGCGCAGTCCATGCCCGTAATTCAAGCTTGAGCGGTTCTCCAGTCGATTCGTCAGAGGATGAGTGAGCCAAGGTGTCCGAAGCGTGCTCGGGAGGAATCGGCTCTGCACGTTGCTTGCATTGGGAGAGAACAGAGACGGAGACGGCGCCTCCTTTTTTCGGTGAAGAGAAGCAGCATGGTTTCTGAGCGCAGACCGCCTCAAAAAGGCGACAACACTTGCGAATTGTGGCAGACAGCCGGTGGGTAGAATTTTTGGGGAAGAGAGCCGGGTCTGCCGATTCGGCCTCTGGATGTTGGGTGAATATGAGTAGAATGCGCTGAACGGTACGTACCAGTGAGGGTTCGCCCAATAGCGTCCGGATGCTGGACCAGGATCTCGATGCAGCAAGGGCAGAGGGAATCTATCCAAGAATAAGATCACCCTGCAGCATGGACTCTGGGAGTCGAGACGATTCACCATCATCCTCGTCGCCCTTGCTCTCCCTAAATTCTCATTCATCCCCTCGCCTATCTCTAAAGGCGAGGAACAGCAACCTCGCCCACATGCTGCAGTCAGAAAGTGAGCGGGTAGCATTAGGTCGAGCGGGATCCAGCGTACCATCCACAGTCGTCCTCACAACACTCGTCCTCGCAGCATGCTACATCCCTGGTGAGCGCCGCAGTAACAATAGCCGTCGTATCAATTCACCAGCCTTGTCGTCCTCGGGACGGGCTTTCGCAGCGCCACAACAGCCCTTCTCGCAAGCTGTACTCGTGTTATTGTGTTGCGCCCAGGTCCGACATATGTGGTTTGAATATCTCACCGTCCTCCTTGATATCGTCCCTGTCTTTCTCACAGCAGTCGTTCTCGCACACTACAATCGTTCCTAGCTTCAGCCCCGGTCGGACACACGTGGTCATAATTCACCCTCCACATCGTCGTTGGCTACTCCGCAGCAAACTGTCACAAGTGCTTTCTCCGTCCACCGTGGACGAACAACAGGCCTTCCCGCACGCTGTGCTCGTCCGGTTGTCAATAGACCCCAAATGTCGTAGCAACACTGCATGCTCACCTTCAGCCTCTTCCACCACGCTTCGATTCTCGGCCCCTACTATTTTCGAATCCACATCCCCGCCGAAAACACCCATCGCCGAGTTGGAATGAGGGGCCACACAGACGGTGTCCGTATGCGCAGTCGGTGGGGACGAGCAGCATGAACACTCACTCATTGCAAGCGTAGGCGTGGCGGACGTGGTGAGAATTTGGTCAGCTTCTCCAAAGAAACGGCATCTCCAGCTGCGGGCCGCCGTCAGCTGGGAATGGAATATGAACGTGAGGCTCTGGACAGTGACTCGGTCGCTTTGAGCTCAGGCGTCATCTTCAACTTCTCCAGTTGAGA
>JARJCV010000303.1:0-51484 GCA_029281435.1 Mycena haematopus
CAAGTGTGATTAAAGTCAAGACTCACTGTTGGGCAGGATTCGAAGCCACTGCTGGTACGTTCTACCCGGTCAAATGACACGAAACCCTTGAATCCTCGCCCGAATGCAATAGTCAGTCTTAGCGTACGTCGCTTGCGATTCTACTCGCCAGATACTGATGTTCATAAAAGTGGTTGCTCGTTGAACTGGCCCAGAATCCCGCTATTCAAAATAAGCTACGACATGAACTACGGCAAGTAAGCGGTAATTTTGAATACAGCGATATTGTCAAACTCCCGTACCTCCATACCGTTGTTAACGAGGCTCTCCGACTTCATCCTCCCATAGGTGACACGACTCGAGTGGTATGTTTTCTCGACCTGCCATGGCGGAGAATTGTTTATAACTGCATACATGTAGGCAGGCGAAGACGACGTCATTCCCCTCAGCTCCCCAATAGTGACCAAATCGAAGGAAACCGTCAGGAGTATTCGTGTGGCCAAGGGCACAGTCATAACTGTCCCCATCCGATACATCAATACTTCCGAGACGTTCTGGGGTCCCGGGGCTTTGAAGTTTGATCCAGGAAGATGGTGGCAGGACAAAAGCAATGACGATTTTCCCGGTAACCGCCACCTTGCCTTTGGAGATGGACCGCGAACCTGCCTCGGAGCTAACTTTTCTTCGACGCTCATCAAGGTACAACAAGCCAAGTCGAATTCATTCATCCCACTGATTCCGTGCGATTGTAGGTTGTGGTTTACGGTATTGTGAGCAACTTTACGCTCTCGCTGCCTCAGGCTGACGGCCCACAAACGATCATCGAGTCAACTGGGGAGCGTATCCCACAGCCCAGAGTGCCTGGCGGTGGAACCGAATTGTTGATGGTGGTCCGGAGCGTCAAGCAGTATCATTGATTTATCTATTGAATAACTTGGAGTTCGAGTAACGCAAGATCTACCGACTGTACGCCCTGGAGGTGAATCACATCTTTCTGTTCCGAAAAATATATCGGATCTGTCCTCTGACAAAACCGTCGTCGATGCCAATGGTAGCTCTGGATCTTATCGTCTCATGCAGGTCTGCGACGCAAAAGTGAAGGCCATCCTCAAAAAAACCATGACAAACGATTGGATCAAGAATGTCTGTTAGCGGCTGGCCGTGGATAAGGCGGAGAACATCTGTTCCCTTCAAATGAAGCTTGATGATCCAAGGGGAGTCCTCAGCGACGTTACAGCTGTTTCCGAAAACCTTGAGACACGTTGCTCTTTTCTTGCCGCTGCTCAACTTTTGATCGAGTGATAAGGACTACCGGATTTGGTTAGCCGACAACAGCCGAATGTGCCCAGCCGAAACTGCTGCTGGCAAATGCACCTTAAAATGCAAGTGATGGGATGTGTGAAGGCATTTCCATAATAACCAGTGTTACATTTGGTCAGCGTGCAATTATGACCCTCCTTCACCCAGTTTCCGTATTTTCACTCAAGAAACAGCTGACCGATTCCTGAACACGAGCCGAGCCTAGCCGAGGGTAGCCGAGCCAAATCCAGTAGTCCTTATCACTCGATCAAAAGTTGAGCAGCGGCAAAAAAGCGCGACGTGTCTCAAGGTTTTCGGAAACAGCTGTAATGTATATTTCCGATTCGTCGCCGGCGTCTTCAGAAGCCCATCGTCCCGCATACTGGCGCTAGCGAGCCACGCTTACTGAAAGCAATCGATCCAATGATGGCAGGAGCTAACGGAAAGCATCGAGAGCTATATCACCGGCCGTGAGGACAAAACCTGTCATAAGGAATGCGACACCATAAGTCATGTCCTAGTTGATTGCGAAAACACTCTGTCGCACCGGCACCCACGATTTATAAAAGTACTCGTAAAACTCGGAGCAGAAGAATCCTCACATTTTTTAAAATATCTGTACGGGCCCAGCCTAGTACGAGCGGCGTCCTGTATTTTCTCTAATCTCTATTGCCAGTCCGGGTGATGGACGGCAGCTCACCAGCGCACGGCGAGCGTCGGGCCCCGATCGGTGGGTTTTCGGGTGTTACGGCTCCCCAGACTCCGCGAGTCCGCTAGCGTCACCAATAAGAGTGAAGGGAACAGAAGTAGGGTTAAGTCGAGGGGTAGCGGGAGGAGCGGCAAGGCGACGACGTGGATACGAGGGTCGGATGCGGGGGAGGGAGGTGTGGGGACGGCAGGGACAACATGAACCGGAGTAGAGCTATAGGAACGCGTGGCGTCCAGCGCGTGTAGGGGAGCTTCGTAGGTTGTCTGCGCTGCCTAGAATTCTTTGGTATGTCTCTTTATTCCTTTTTTCTTCTCTTCTGTCCCCTCTCAGCCACTCGTTTTTCGCTTCTCATCTCGTCAATTTCTTTCGCTTCCTCCTTCCTCCTTGCAGTCCACCCACTTCCTTCCCATCGCATCCGAGTCGTCTCAGTACGCTATTCATCGAATTCGACGAGCGTCGCCCCATTTCCGTCATCCACCCAACTCGGCGTCGGCGCTGACCACCATGGAGGTAGACCCAGCCTTCGATGCCTACCGGCGCGCACGAGGGGTTTTCAGGGATGAGGGGCCGGGCGCAACTGTAGCGTAAGTGTAATCTCGCATTTTCTTCCAAGATGATAGATATACTTACACGCGCCCCACAGATTCGAGGTAGACCCAGCCTTTCGATGTTGATAACGGAGGTCATCCCAAGAGTGACGATGAAACGAAGGAAGAACGATAAAGGCACGCCCTTAAGCTTTGAGAGCTAAAACATGGATTGATTGAAGAATTGAAGAGTGGTTGGGAGGAGGATTGGTTAGTCTCTCTCAGACAGACGCTACTGTACTATTTCGACCGTTTGTTCACAGCATGTCACCCGTCACCTCAAAAGTTCACCGCATAAGGTCTTCATTCCTCGCCAATCACCCAACATTACCATAAATGGATGTCCGGCTGATGCCGGAACGGAATTTTTGACAGTTTTTGGGCCTAATCGGGCCCAAAATCTGAATGTCACCGTCACTGGTCTCAAATTCATTCATTTCACAAGCCTCCGTCACCCGTAACGTGAACAAACGGTCGAAATAGTACAGTATAACTGAACGCTCGTTCCTCGCTAGTTATAGTCTGTTAGTTACCGCGCTCTGATAACCGGGATCCCGCGCTATCACTGATTGATGGCAGATGCACAACCAAACAACTCATTTATCCTCACGCGTTTTGCACCATTCGACGCGATTTTTTCAGCTGACACAGCTCAACATCTGTTTTGAAACCATATATCAACTGTTGATCTCCAGATCCATGTTTCCTGCGCAGCTTACAAGTCAAAGAAAGGTTTTCGGCGCTTTCGGCTTTGGTTCGGCCGTAAAGAGTCCTAAAGACGAGAAATTCCTTCATCGATCGAAATCCTGCGCGTGAATGTTGTCCGACATGTTGTGCATGGATTATACACTCACTTTGAACATTTCCAGGCCTTTAGGCTCTCGTGTGTAGACCTCGACGCGTCAAGTCGCGTCGTTGGGCGGTGCACGTGCTTTCCCAAAATGGATGCTTATATAATAACGCAGGATCACGGCGTGGTAACTAATAGACTAAGGATTGGTCACAGACGTGTCACGTCTTTACCTACGTCTCCCCTTGTCCATCTGGGTCACTTTCAGCCAATGATCTCACCCCCAAACCTTGTCGACCTGCAAGAGGACATCATACGCGCCTGCAGCAAACACGAGCGAGAAAACGGGCGTAAACCCAATTACAGTCGTGCCTTCCCATTCCAAGGCTACTTCCTCAAGTTCGGCTCTTACCCGACCTTCGAACCCGAGGTCCAGACGCTCCAATACCTCGCTGACCTCTCCGCCTCGGATCCAAGCGCACCCCGCGTGCCCCGCGTTCTGCACTACTTCTACGAAGAAGGAGGAATGGCCTACGTCGTGATGGACCTTATCCAGCTCATTCCGGTGTCGCCCGGAGTCCTCAGGGAGAAGACTGCGCAGGCGGTACGCTGGATGCGCGACGTGCGTGCGCCCGACGACGTCATCCTCGGGCCCAAAGGCGGGGGTCCCGCCCGCCACAAGGTATTCAAATATACGGAGGCGCCGCTGAACTACCGCAGCGTCGCGGCTCTGGAGCGCTACTTCAACAAAGTCCGCCTTCGTCGCTCCCCCCTGCTCACGCTGACCTCTTCTTTCTCCCAGGCTGTCGAGATCGTGCGTCGGCTGCGACACAAAACCATCGCAGACGTCAGCATTGCCGATGAGCCGCTGGTCCTCACCCAATCTGACATGCACCGCAGCAACTTTGGCGTCGATACCGCTGAACGACCGGTCATCCTCGACCCTGGCCAAATCGGATGGCTACCCGAGTCTCTCGGACTCTTTACGCTCTTCCAAACCACAGCTTTCGCCCGTCGCGTTGCTGAACAATTGTTCACTCCCGAAGAGGCTGCCGTGTTGCGAGCACAGCCTAATCTACACTCGATGGCTGAAGTGAAAGTGCTTTTGGCTACAGCAGCTGGACCGAGCCTTAGTACATTCACTCGTATAGTTTCTAGAGTTGTAATGACCCCTTCTCGTAGATTTGGACGAGGACGGCAACGAGATGCCTGGAGCACGAGTCCGCCTGAAACGCTCATGTTTATGACTGAATTACATGAGGCGATAGGAGGATTTCAGGTCGGGTCATGGAGATTCGAGTGAGTACTGGTGAGCCAGGGCGAGCCTCACATTTGCAGCAAGGCTTAGGAAGTTGCACAGCCCCAATGATGTGATTCCGGGAATCGCCGGAATTCAACCAAACGCGATGCCAAATTCAAACACCAGTTCAATAGTTGCCCGTTCGCATAATGGTATATTTATCCGCAAAATACAGTAGCCACCCAAGAAAATCAAGTGACTGTCAAGTTGGCCTGAGCGAAAACTTGATCGCTGGTTCCAACTTTGAAAGTGAACACTCCTGGTTCTACCACCCACGAATTTTGCACAGTCCACACTGCTAATTGAGAGGAAAGGACCGGGATTGTGACTTTAACGGAGCCGCCAGCACTTTATGCGGTTGTCAATCACAAATAGATGCGGATTTTCGAAGAATAAAACGTACGGGATGTCCACTTTTTGGAAGCCGACTAGTTGCTGGTTTGCCGTGACAACGGAGCTTATCAAGTCAGTCATGTACACCTAGGGTGTAGAAATCAGTGAGGTATTAACTTCCATAGAACTTGCCGACCTGAACCACTTCTTTGCCATCCACGGAACCGGTATTATGCACGGTCACAATAACATTGAAGTTTTGTGTTGCGCTGATCGTCGAAGGAGAGAGCTGCAGACCAGTGCTACAATCGAATTTGTGGTTATCCAGTTTTGAACTTCGGGGTTAACTTACTAATTGAAGGTGCTATATTCAAAAGTAAATATTTCATCGACGCGGGAAAATACTAGATCAGACTTACGTATACGAAAGACCATGGCCAAATGACCAGAGTGGAACTGGGCTATTCAGCACATACTGCCATCGAGTCATTAGTGTGAGTGGAAGGAATGGTGGGAATGGATTCCAAACCTGATGTCCGAACATCAACGTTCCGTCATCTAAAACTTGCCCAGGGTCTATGGTGCGGCTACCTTTCTGCGCATCCGATTAGCTGAGGGCCTCGACACTCAGCCAAGGAATCTGAAACAAACCAAATAGTTATAGAAATCCGGTGTAGTCCCGACTGCGCGCGGGAACGACACAGGGAGCTTTCCTGTGCAACATTATTATATTGGAGTGATTTTGGGCTTGCTTCATGTTAATGTTATGCGTACCTGAAGGATTTACAGCCCCGAATATAACCTCGGCTATCGCCAAACCTTGAAAGAATCATTGGACCCAATTTTCAAAACGTGGCGCAGTACTGACCACCAAGTTCTCCGGGGTAAAATTGCTGAACAACAGCATCGGCATCTGTTCAACGATTAGTCGCAAGTCATAATTGTGGTTGAAACATAGGTGAATGCATACTGGCTTGGATCCATGGTTCCGCCACAGGCTTGCCAGATACAAATACAACTACAGTTGGCTTTCCGGCGGCTTTGACCGCTTTAACGAGATCCAACTGAGCGCCCACGAGAACAAGATCGCTCAGATCAACATGTTCTCCAGTTGTTGCGTTTGTACCCGGAGTCCTGCCAAAGCGGTTGAGACGATTCGGTCACAAAAAAAAACACATTTGAGCGAACCAAAGAAGCGTCTGATCCAAGCTCCAAGTCCCGACCTGACGGCCCGGCCGTTATTTCAAGTAAACGCCAATATTCATGTTTGCAACGTACCATGACGATTGCAATATCAGAAGACTGCGCTGCCATTACGGCCTCTCCGAACCCAGAGTCGTCATTTGACCAAAGTTTGCATCCCTCTGCGAAATTGATCTGCACAGAACTTGAAATATTTGAGAGATATTGTTTGAAGCCATTCAGCGGGGTTATGCCTGAATAATCTTAGATACACGACTTTATGAGGATGTAATCTTACCGTTATTAGACGCGTTGAAGAAGACGTAGTCGCCGAACTGTTACAGAATGCTTTCAATTCAGCCACGCGCCAATGAACCCGTACTTACAGTAACACGATCAGCCTGTGGCCCAATCAAGGCAATGGATTTGAAGCTCTTGCTTATGGGCAACGTGTTTTCTCGGTTTTCGAGAAGGACAATGCTTTCTGTTTCTATTGAATGAAGAATGCTGCGGGAGGCAGGGGTCCGAAGAGTGGAGAGATAATCGCTGTATGGATAGGGATCTATGGCAGTACGCCATTATTTAACGGCTAGACCGAACACGGTGCATTTTACCTTCGAAAAGCCCCAGTGAAAACTTGGTCCAGAGCATGGCGGTAACAGTTTGATCCAAGTATTTCACATCGACCGTTCCAGCAGCAATCTGATCTACGAAGCCGTTCAATAACGGGTCAGGAATTTGTAGGTAAAAGAGGCGTACCAGGTAATGTGAGGTAGGTGTATGTACCTCCAGCCGTCGTTCAGATTACTATACTTTGATTGACGAATTTCCTGTAGCTCACCGCCGCCCATTTCCCCACTGATACCATTTTCGAGAGCTGTTTTCGCAGCACACTCCCGGGTATCGCAGGTTTGATGGAAGGTGATGAGCAAATCCTAACAAACTGTCGGGAATGAGCAGATAAAGGTGACCAGAGATCCTACCACGGATCCTGCGTCGGTTGTGACCCAATACTTGTAACCCCATTCATTTCTGAGCTGTTTGAAATTGAGAAGTCGTTCTTGCACGAAATCCAGAACTAACGATATCGGTCATGAGATCTTGAAGAGTGCATTAGTAGTCGTCTCGCGCGGCCGTGAGGTACATACGGGTATTGGCGATAGCTGGGTATGATGAATTTGTTGATCATTTCCCCCAGTGTCGAAACAAATCTGAGGACTTGCCTGGAATGCCGTCGTAACTTGTGAGAATAAGTTATTGGAGTAGTACACAGTCGTGGATCTCAAACCTTGAGTAGGCAGTCATAATCGCTAGACTGTTGAGACATGCGCGATTGAACGGTTTCAAAAATTCAGTGCGCAACTCGCGTTCTCCGCCAGAAACCTGAGCCAGATTCCTATAGATGTGGTAGGTTGTGGCTCCGGAGAATGCGAGAAGAAGAGAAAACTGACAGTCCACTCTGAGGTGATCCGAAGGCCGCAAAATGTTTGCAAGTTGCAGCCATACGAGCGATGGCAGTTGAACTCGCATTTCTGCGTCTTCCGGACTGGAGGCCGGTAACGTAGGCGTTGCCAATCTCACCAGTGAGGAAATGGTCTTCCCCGTAATTTTCTTCCACCCTTCCCCATCGCAGCTCCCGCGACAAGTCAAGGACAGGTGCAAATATTTGAGATACACCAAGACCCTCGGCCTCGGTTGCAATGATTCCCGCAACTTGAGAGATGAGAGCGGTGTCGAACGATGCGGCGAGTCCAATGGGAGAGGGGAATGTAGTACCGTTGTTTGTGAAGCCGTGTAGACCTATATAACTGATGATTGAGATTCAAATCCTTAGTTGCATACCGAAGCGACAAACCTTCGGACTGGAATAAAGCCGGGATACCGAGGGTTGTGTTTTCCATCATGTACTTCTGTCCAACAGTGACGCCGAAAACCTGATGCATCGTAAAATCAGCTGGGATTAAACCATGTCAACCAGACGACCCACAAACTTATCCCAAGGAACTTGATATCCAGCCCAAATTGAACCTGATAAAAAGAAGTTTACCCCCCGAAGAAATTCAAAACGGACGCCTCATACCTCCCTTGAGTTGTACCATTTGCTCCTATTGAAGAGTTCAGGGAGCCGTCATCGTAAATATAAAACCACGCACCAGACCAGTTTGATTGAACGTTTTAGTATCGTCAAGTGGATCGTCGAGACTCATCCAGCCATCCAAATCTCCCTGGATACTAGAAACCAACTTTTCAGCTAATGAAAACATCGTTCATTTCCGAGAAGCTCACATCTGAGAAACCTTCTCCTCGATTGTCATGCGAGGCAAGAGGTCAGCCACCCGCGCTTCAATTGACGCGGTGGGGTTTTTGTAAATAGGTAGCGACCCATCAATGTTGGTAGCCCGTGACTCCAGACTAAAATGCAAGCCTTCTTTCACCCCCCCATTCCCCAAAGTGAAGACGGGCAGCAAGCAGAGACACGCCAGCAGAGTTGAGATTCGATTCAGCGACCTTGACCGAGCCATAGCGAGAACGGTGAGGAACATAAGGATAGTGCCAGGTGACAACCCTCATCCTTATAACTTCTTCGAATGCGGAGAGAGGCGGGCCAGAATAGCGTTGAACGCGCTGTTGTGCCACATGTGACCATGTTGGGGACGGACCGCTCTCGTTCTGCCGAGATTAGTCCTGCCCGTCGACAGTCCACCTTCGCACGCAGAAGACGACTCAAAAGAAGGAGCTTAGGTTGGGATCTGGACGTATCTCGGAGCCGGAGATCGTGCGTGTCCCTCCTGTGTCCACAAAAAGAAAGTGTTTCCGGCTGAAAATCCCCAGAATGGCAACATAGAGGGCGTGCAACTGGGGGGATGAATAAACCCGTTTTGAACAAGACATCTCGTGGCAAGGAGATCTACTCGGATGGTCCGGCGGAGCGCGACCCCCGCCCCGGGCCCGGGTGCTTCCGGGTTTTGAGGCAAAGTATATCGACGTAAGTTTCGAGAGCTGGAGCTTTTCCTGAAAGCCGCGTCAGGCAATACACCTGCAGCACGTTTTGCAAGACAACGTCGAGCGAGGAATCCTTGATTTTTCTCTTGTCTGAATTTTTTCTGGGTTTCTGCCTAGGTTTCCTTCCCACGAACAGATCCAAGGCCAGAATGAACTTCCAGCAAGATCAGCCAAAAAAAAAAGAGGAATCGAAACGGTTAAAACGTTAACCCCTCATACTTATTCTAGACCATGACGAAGGAGGAAGCGCGAAGATTGATCGGCTTTGCCGTGCCGAATGATGTGTTGATGATTGATACCGATACGATCATAAACGATATTGGTTGTCTCTCCAGGTCGGACTACGAGTACACCATCTAGCGGGGCGTCCACTTGAACGGTCTGCGATACTCAACATGGATCAATGGTCGATCACCATCCTCGGCGATCCCAGAGTCGGCAAGAGTGCGTTAGCCATTCAAGTACGTTTTGGCAACGCACATGGGATTGTCCATTTTCTCCAAGTCGCTAACGCTCCGTAGTTCGCCATTGCCTGTGAGTTTCCAGTTCCAGGCGTTGACTGAATCAATGCTCTTTTTGATAGTGGTACCTTGGCCATCATCGCAATTACCAGACCTAACAAGCGGTTGCCTAGATTTGGGATCCAACGATGGAGGGTCCATATAGGAAGCAACTTATAGTGGACAATCGCCCGTGTTTCGTGGACGTCGATGATGCCCCCGGGCAAGGTACGTGACGGCTTGGCCTATTGAGGTCGTTCACAACTCGTTTCAGAGGAGCACGCCACCTCCTGGATCAATTGGTACGGTGCGTATCGAGCAGTCTTGCATGCTCTCCAAATGTTGAACAAACATTCTGTACTGGCAGGGAGGGCCACGGATTTATACTGATGTACTCCATTACATCGCGGCGGTCGTTCGACCGGCTCGAGAGTTTTCTGCAGGTAGTGAAACGAGTGAAAGGGGACGAGCCAATCGTCGTGCTGGTCGGGAACAAATGCGACAGGCCAGACAATGAGCGTGAGGTGTCCAAAGAGGAGGGCGCTGCGCGTGCACGACAGTTGGGATGCCAGTTCTTCGAGACGTCTGCCAAGACTGCACAAAATGTCGAGCGGGTGTTCCTCAGTCTCATTCGCGCATTACGGGAAACAAGAAATCAGGAACTGGAGCGTGGCAGACCGACGGCGGGGCGGAAGAGGAAATGTATAATCCTCTAGGGTCGATTTTCGCTCTGCTGCGCGACGGTCTCAGCAAGAAGCGGTCTGATGTCCACAAATGCAGTGGCAAACGACGCGAAGACCGTGCTGCGATGTGTCTGACTGAAGTGGTTGAGGTTAGTTGGGCGGCGTAGTCTGGTAGAAATAGACGAGAACACACCACTCTATCCGTTGGAATCCAAAGCATCGCAGAAAATGCGCGCTACTTATAACCCATATGAAAGAAAAATCAGAATGGTGGGTAAATTTTGTACTGACGCGCTTCCATGGTGCGGGATGGCTGCCAGAGTCCCTGGTGCGAGTCTTCAAGGCGGCCATCCAGCTGGAAATTTAAACACGCCAGCAACAGAAAATAATGCTTACCCGACGCGTTGTTGTGGTTGGTAGCCAAATATCATCACGATCACCACCCATTAAGTACCTTGTCTCCACTCCCTCGTATGCCCGGTGTTACTTTGACGAAACGGCGCGTCTCTCGCGGTCTGACTATCCCCTCGACCTACTCTCGCTTCGTCCGAATCTCGTGTACGACGAGGCGCGCCGCCAATGGCCGCAGCCTGAGAACGAAGACCGTGAGGTTAACTTTCGCTCAAGCACGGCTGTTGCAGGAGGCAGAAGAAACAGAGAGGTCTCAGCGGCGCGCAGGTGCATGAGCTTCGTATAATGCTTTCCCTACGCATGAAACTAATTTTTGAATTCGTTTTAATCAAGCGCTCATCGAGCAGCAGCGGTGGGAGAAACAGGACGCGCTTCGTGTGCGTACCTCAGCAGACATCAGCCACTCAGGCGAAGCTGTGGATGACGACGCGGTGGAAGACGTGCAGCAAACCCTTCTCGAGGAAATCGCGCGACCACCACAAGTGTGTAAAATTTATTTCTTCTTTCTGTTATACTGATGGATTTCTGCAGCAAGCTTCGGGGCCACCAGAGGCCTGAGCACTGTATGCGTCGGAATCGCATACAGATACGCGTCGACGCGTTTGCGGCGCAGATGGTCGACGCGTATGTGCGTCAACTATTACTTACAAACCTGAAATCCGTATTCTACTCAAGTTCTACTGGCCAGGAACGAAAATTCTCCCAACGTGCTTGTATTATTATAATTTTGAATCTTTCTTCAGCTCTTTCTCCCAACGTTCAATGCTGTAATGAACGATTGTCGGGAACGCCGCATCACGCTAATGATAGATGATCATTCCTCGCATACATTGAAATGACGGTGACGGCGTGCTCCGAGTCATTCCGTGCGCGCACAGCCCTTCTCCTCAAACCCAATGGAACACGAAGTCGATGGCTGGCTGGAACAGCTTGGTCAATGCAAGCAATTAACGGAGCGTGAAGTCAAAAAACTCTGTGACAAGGTGTGCTGGGCGCCCAGTCTAAATTCATATTCTAATTTCTGGCTCAGACCAGGGAGGTCTTGATGGAGGAGGGGAACGTCCAGCCTGTACGGTGTCCAGTGACGGTGTGCGGAGACACCCATGGTCAATTTGTGTGCTACGTTCCGTTTCATAGCCCTAACATTATCATTAATCCTATCCCGCTCAGCACGACCTCTTAGAGCTGTTCCGCATGGGCGGAAATTCGCCGGACACAAACTATCTCTTCATGGGGGACTACGTCGACCGGGGCTACCACTCCGTCGAGACAGTCTGCCTGCTGCTGTCGTTCAAGCTGCGCTATCCAGACCGTATCACCCTTTTGCGCGGGAACCACGAGTCGCGACAGATCACGCAGGTCTACAGCTTCTACGACGAGTGCCTGCGCAAGTACGGGAACGCCAATGTCTGGCGGTCCTTCACCGACGTGTTCGACTTTCTGCCCCCAACGGCACTGATTGACAATCAAGTCGGTTTTCCGTGCAATGGTGCGGTTGGCGCTCGGCTGACGGTGTGGTGTAGATATTCTGCCTCCACGGAGGCCTCTCCCCTTCCATCGACACTCTCGACGATGTACGGTGTATTGATCGTGTGCAGGAAGTACCACACGAAGGGCCGATGTGCGATTTATTGTGGTCAGACCCCGACGAGCGCTGCGGCTGGGGCATATCTCCCCGCGGGGCGGGGTACACCTGGGGACAAGATATCTCTGAAGCGTTCAATCACAGCAACGCACTCGTTCTTATTGCGCGGGCACACCAATTGGTGATGGAGGGTGCGTCCGCGTCCGCCATCTTCCTTTCACTGAGACTTCCGACAGGGTACAACTGGACTCATGATAGAAACGTGGTGACCATTTTCAGCGCACCGAATTACTGCTACCGCTCTGGAAATCAGGCAGCCATCATGGAAATAGACGAGAGATTATCGTACAGCTTGTGCGCTGTCGTCTTGTCGCATCCCTCATTGCCTGATCTATTCCCTAGCCTGCAATTCGATCCTGCTCCGAGGACAGGAGAACCCCCTGCGAAACATCGCATACCAGATTACTTTCTTGTGCGCGAACTCATTTCTTTTGTGAACAAACTTGCGGACTAACTCTTCCTAGTAGTGATATCGTAAGTATATTATTTTTGCGAGCCACTAGGATGATTTTCTCGTCGGGAACTGTCGCATCCGCCTATCTATACTCTGGACTCCACCGTTTATCTCGAATCACTATACGGACTACAGCAAAACACTGTGCTCATGAACTGACTGTAACGCAATGAATAAAGATCTCCCTTTTCGTGTGCAAGATTGGCTTGATACCAAAGCTTAGACGGAGTCTGCGATCTGACGTTCGATTCTCCAATAAGATTCCGCTTTGCAGAATCGAACCTTGGTCAAGATTCAACTACACAAATGATCGACAACACTTTTACGTCCCGCGAAGCTCGCTCGCCTTGTCTTGCTTCTCGCTTCCTTCCACCATGACTGCCCATCCATACCTCTGTGGCTCTCCTCTGCCCTCCTCCGCGCAACAACCTGGCCTCAGAGCCAAAATCTGCTACTTCAACATCACCCGCGAAAAGCTCGCCTCCGACTATCCCTACGAAATCTCCTCTACTCCAGGAAGAAAAGCCGGCGTCGAGTTTTTCCGCATCCCATACTGCGAGATATCAGGGCTTGGTCCCCCACCAACGGATCTGCACGGCAGCCACCTCGGCGACGTCTACCTCGATCTATCGCCCGCTCCGGGCCAGTACGCAGCCTATGGCCGGGTCGCAGACCATGCCACTGCGTGGAAGCGGTGGTACGACCCGCAGCCGTTCAACAAGCGGGAAGAGATCCTCGTCAAGCACCCGCACTTTCGCAACCGCATATTGTGGTGCAGCGCTGCGCACGGCGTGTCGTGGTTCGTCGTGACCACCGTAACGTCCCACCAGGAACGCGCGAAGCTGAGGAGGCTGGTGTCGATGGATTTGGAGAAGACGGAGGAGACGAGGTGGCGCGAGGCGTCGGCGCTGATTCGCGTGGCGCTGGGCGAGAGCGAGGAGTGGCAGGAAGCTCGCCGGTCTACCTCGCCCCTCTCGCCCCTCTCACCTCTTGGAACGAGAGAGCCCACCCCGTTATCCGTTCTCGGGAAACGCAAAACGCGCAGCCAGAAGGAACTTGACCGGTCCACAACCTGCCTCGAAGCGAAGCGCTACAAGGCCCTCCTCCGGCGCTCGATCCAGCAGCTCAAGGACGAGAAAGCCGACTCGCAGAGGAGATTTGTGTCCTGGAAAAGCACCTCGAGTCCGACCCGCACCTCACGGGTGTTGCTGAGCCAAAACAGTTTTCGGAATGGGCAGAGAAGGTCGTCTTGGGTGTGTATCATACTGTTTTACCTCCAGATCGACTGCGTATGGGTCGTTGATTTCTTTCATTTTTTCAGATGGGATCGAGGAGGTACAAGGGTGCGTGTCACTCGTACCGCGACCTTTTTGTGTTACTTACACCGTGTAGGAATGGACCCGAGCGTCCGCGAGTACTGGGACCTCAGAGACGAATTGGCGGCTGGTACGTGGGTTTCTCGCTCACTCGGCGCTTTTGACGAGTCGGTGTCCAGGTGAAAAGGAGTTCGCAAGAAGAAGAAAAGCTGGAAGACGTCAGATCTCTCTCGGGCTGCGATCTCTGAGCATAAGCGGCTCAAATGTGAAACCCTTCCGGAGCAGAAGCCGCGCATCTAGCTAGACCCGTCGAACTTTCTTGTAGCCTTTTGATCTTTATTTCTTGTAAGTATCCCTGCTGTATTGCACGCACGCGCCTCGACATGTAATGTTTTCTGAATTGCAATTGGCATGCTAATTTTTGTACGAAATACATCGCTTGGACTGCTAGCTGGTCAGGTTATGTCGCTCAAACACAAGTCATCGTCAGATTCATACTCTTATCCGCATCGAAACCCGACCGCTCCATGAGCGCAAACACATAATTCCCGAGCTCGAGCTCCCACTGGTACCGGCGATTCACAATAGGGAGGTACCGGTCGACCTCGAGCGGTATCACCACCGTCGCGCTCTCCCCGACATCCAGATACACACGGTCGAAGGCGACGAGCTGCTGCAGCGGCCGGGTCACGGTCGACACACGCACCAGCAGGTATACCTGCGTCGCGATGTCAGTCAACGTTACTTGATTATACGAAGAGAAGAAGGGAGAAAAAACGCCAACCTGTAGGACGTAGCTCCCCGCCATGGGCCCCTCGTTCTTCACCGTCGCGCGGAAGTTTATCGTCTCCCCCGCAGAGAAGGTGTGCACCCCGTGCGTCGACGTCGCGTTGAATCCACTGACGGTGAACGTCGAGTAGGACTTGCCGTAGCCGAAGGAGTACGACGGGAATGAGTAGATGTCGGTATAGTTTTTCGCGTGGGCGGTGAATTTGTAACTAGAAGAGCGGGTGGTCGGCGCTCAAGCGTCAGCTAGAAATGGAGAACGCACTTGTAATACACCGGGAGGGTCTGTACGCGTAATTAGCATAGGTCATGCAAAGATAGGCGGGGGCCGACGAACCCCGACATCGTATGGCACACTGAGCGGCACACGCGCGCCGGGATTGAAGAGACCGAAGAGAACGTCGGAAATTGCCTGACCACCGGATTGACCAGGGAAGAACTAGAACCAATGGAATCAGGCACTTGAAGCTACTCCAGCGCGAGTCCTCACAGCGTCAATGACGGCCGCAGCCTTGCTATAGTAATTCGGGATGGCGAATGGTCGTCCACCCTGCAGAACGATGACGACGGGTTTTCCGAGTGCGAACATTGCGTCCGCCAGCACAGCTGTCATGCATTGCTGAGAAAGCTTGGATGAACGGAGGCGTAACACGTACTCTGATTCGCGGAGAGCCAAGCGTCGCGCGGTCTCCACTTTCTGCATCACTGTTCCAGTTGGCACCCACCGCCAGCACGATGAGGTCTGCGCCTGTCGCGACATCGACAGCCTGCGCACACGCTCCTCAGCAGCATACCCAAGCACAATATATTGGCAGACGCACCTGGCCAACCGGGTCCGTCGTATCCACCAGATTCCAAACAACTCTATCTGCGCGTTGAGCGAGTTGACGTTCTCAAACTTCTGCACGTAGTTCCACGCCTGAAACTCCACGCGGATCTTGTGCGTTGCGCCTTCAACGAATGTGAACGCACTCGCGCCGGGCGGTGGGCCCGTCCCGTTTGTAATGTCGTACGAAAGCTGCTCGATGTTCCCGATGATATTTCCCGATAGCGTGAGTGGCGAGTCTGCAACGAGCGCACCGTCAATGAAGAGGCGCGCAGTGGTGTTTGCGTTCACGCCGACGCCGAGCCACCCCTGCACGTCGTGGTCCACGGGCACCGTCAACTCGCCCTCCCATACCGCGCTGAAGTTGTTGGACGGGAGCCCCACGGGCGGATAGATCCCCCAGTCGCGGTTCGGCGTCTCCTGCTGTGTAAACACCGCCTGCGAGAAGTTCGTATCCGCGTAGTACGTCCCCAGCAATCCGCCGGGTACGCCGTTCGTGGAGAGGAGGTACCCTGGATGTTGTACTGCCCGTTGTACAGCCAGGTGTTGCTCCCCCAGCTCGAGACGAGGGACGTGGCCGGGAAAGCGGCAGCGAGGTGTGCGGTCATGGCCTGCCGGAGTGTGCTCGAGTTCGCGGTGGGATACGCACCCCAGGGGCCGGAGTAATCACCGTAGTTGAGGATGTCGCTGAAGGGCCCGATGAGCGCGATTGCCTTGATGTTCTGCGTGTCGGGTTTGATGGGGAGCGTGTTGTCGCGGTTTTCGAGAAGGACGATGCTGCGATGGGCGGCATCGAGCGTGAGGGGAACGTGTGCCGCTGTCAGGGCCGCCGAGTCGACGCTGTCCGGGATGTACGGGTCGTCGAAGAGCCCAAGATCGTATTTGGTGCTGAGAACGCGGCGTGCGGCCGCTTGCAGCGTAGATTTGGGGATGGTGTGGTTTGCTACGAGTTCCACGGTCGTCTGAGAAAAGCATCAAGACATTCCAAGTGCTCCGAGTTCGTACTTACATTCAGAAAGACATCTATCTTGAAATCGTAGTATTGCACACCTGTATCAACAACGAGTTAGTACGATATATAGCGCAAAATGAAGGATTGCATACCGCCACCTGCGTTAAACCACTGCTGGATTGTATCCGCATTGGAATTCGCAACAGTGTGGCGAGTGAGCAGGTACAACATCGCTGGAAAACAAAGTCAGAATGTGTGGAGGCGGGATCCGACTTGGAATACCATTGTCATCGGCAATGATGAAGCCTGAACGAGAGAACGTCAGAAGGCACCTCGAGAAAGTGTTGCCCATACATACCATCGTAGTTCCAGTCCGCCAAAGCGTCGTAAAGCAGGGGATTCACCACAGCAGGAACCTTGCGGCTCCATGTCAACGTTTCGGACATAAAATGCGGATGCAACGAGTACCTCATCGAGCTCATTGTACGCCATCATAACCCCCTTTGCCCCGCCCAAATCTATGACAGCTTTGAAAGGCACCAGCATCTCCATGAGCACCTGGCGGCTCCCGCGGCCCATGAAGGGCGCTGCATTTAAGCCGCCGCGGGCGCTGCCGTGGGCAGCAAAATGCTAGCAACAAGTGAGCGGAACGCACAAAAAATAAATCAAAATCCGTGGCACCTTCACAACAGGCACAACGGCGTCTGGATCAGCCCAGGAGCCGTTTTTTGATAACCCAGAGGCATATGCAACGCCCATATGCGACGTAAGCACAAAATCCTCGCCCCACGCTTCCTGCACTCGTCCCCATCTCGGCTCCTTTCCAAGATCAAGCACAGGGGAGAAGCACGCGTGGATGCCGATGCTGCGCGCCTCCGAGCCAATTGCGCGTCCGACGCTATACGCGAGGTCCTTATCGAACGACGCGGCGATCCCGATGGACTGCGGGAACATGCTCTGCTTGAATGAGCCAACGCCATGCAGGCACTCGCCGGTCTGCAGGAACGGGATCTTGAGGCGGGACTCGGCGATGTTGAGCTTCTGGAGGGAATTGAATTGCGATTTATTGGTTGGGTACCAGTCGTGCACCACTCCGACCCCCGCCCCTGGGGCAAAACGCGTGGCGAAGTCTGATATTTTTTATCGTCGAGTACAGAGATGGATGATACAAGACGTACGCACCGTATAGAGCATTGTCGGAATTGGGTCCCACCATGTTATCTGCGAACATGAGGTGCAACTGCATGACTATTGAGCCGGTAAGAACTCAAGAGTGGGGGTCGGAGCAGATACACACCAAGCTCGGGCACGCTCATTTGGTCCAAAATCGCGTCTATAAACCCGTCTTTCGATGCTCTCTTGTCGTTCCTTGTGCATTTTGGGTTAACAACGCCAGAGTCAAAGCTGAATTTATTGAATGACAGCTGCGCGACACAGTTCCCGAGGGCGAAGAGGAGACCAAGGGCCGATTTAACGAGCATTCGCGTATGTTCTCAGACAACAACGCAGAAACTCTGTTGAAGGCGACCTGGGAGAGAATTGTCGTCGGTGCCAGCACATTATATGGATTCTTGAGCGGCCTTTACGATCCCAAAGCCAGATGACCCGTATCACCACGTGAAGGTGTCGCTTCAGAGTGTTCTTCTGCAAGTTCTGGACAACGAGATACGTAGCGGTCCGGAATTGTCTTGGGTTCTATGTCGAATGTTGATCCGAGATTCAGAAAAGCCATGATGGCGTCTGAAGTCGGTGCGAAATACTGAGATCTTCAGGGAGGCTTATGCGTTGCGTCGCAAAAGGGATTCTCATGAAAATGAATAGAGGAAGGTCTGCTTGAAGTTGGAAGTTAAAGAAGAAGAATTGGTGGCTTTTGCTATGTTTATTCTCAAGGGCTTTGCGGCGGCAATGCGGCCGCCCTCCTTGCCTTTTCCTCCACCCAGTTTCCCCTGATTCTAACGCGGCTGAAATTCCCTCACCAGACGCTCAATGCAGAAACTTGGGCCTTGTTTGATACCCTCTCTGGCTCAGCACTACTGAACTTGATATATCATTCCAGCAAACCATGGTGTGTCGAGTCTCGCAAGAGTCTCGACATCCCCTTACTAGTCCAAAAACGCAGTCGTGCGCTTTCAAGAAAACCTCGTCTCAAAAAACGCGTCCCCGCCGCCAAGATTCGGAAGAAAATTTTCTCAGAATTCGAAGATAAACGGATCTATACGGACCGCCAGATTAGATTGGATTCGATGCAAAGGGGCACGGGAGCACGAGAAACGCTCAATCTCTGCTTCCATGCCCCCCATCCGCAACTTTGAACTCAGCAGCAATTGGTTATGGAAGCAACGCGATCCCAGCGTTGGAACAGTTCTCGCCGAGGTCGACACAGATGGCTGGAGGATTGCGCAAGCGTATCCCTCCGAGATCCATGTCGAGCTGCTCAAAAGTGGCCTGATCTCCGATCCTTACCTTGGTTTCAACGAGAACAAAGTCCAATGTCTGTGTTTCTAGGTGCTGTTTCCACGTTTTTACACGCACACAGGGATCGGCAAGGTCGAATGGTTGTACAAGTGCAGCTTCGACCATACCCCGAGAGCGATGAAACCCACGCGTTGCTCGAGTTCCTCGGGCTTGATACCATCTGCGATGTCTACCTGGTACGCTGCAGACAACTCTTACGCGTGCAATATGTTTACACCTACAACAGAATGGTCATAAAATCCTCGCGGCGGAAAATCAATTTCAAACGCACGTAGTACCGCTGGATCTAGCGTCCCTCAAGCCACACAACATCCTCCTTCTGCACTTCAAGTCTGCCCATCATCTCGCCAAAGAGCTCGAAGCCCTGATGGGAAAGGTCAGAGCTGGATCTACAAACCTAGGCGATCCCAGCCGCGTGTATATTCGGAAAGCCCAGTACGACTGGCGGTGAGCAGTTCGATCTTGTGATCATCGGCACACCTCATCCTTCTATTCAGATGGGACTGGGTGTGTGTTATTCACCTCAAACAGTAAGATACACTAATGAATACTTTCAGGGCCCTGAACTCATGACGTGTGGCCCGTACCGCCCTATCACACTGAAAACGTACTCGGTACGCATCCAAGAGGTGCAGACGCACGCCCTGCTGTCGGACGAGAACGCGCCCTCCCTCAAAGTCGATGTCACGCTCGACCATGCGCTCGACGCGTCTCTCCGCATCGTCCTGTCGGATGCAAACAACAAGACCGTGCTCAAGTCGGAGGACATACCCGTCACGGGGTCTTTCATCGCCGCCGCAGTTTCTTGGGATCTCAAGGGAGTCATTGAGCCGTGGTGGCCTGTCGGCTACGGTGCGCAACACCTTTACACCGTTTCTGTACTCCTCTCTGTGGCTGGCCAGACCCTCGACGAAAACACAACGCGCGCGGGCTTCCGCCGCGTCGCGCTCGTGCAGGAGCCCTTGGAGGAGCCAGACCAGTACGGCACCGGCACTACCTTCCTCTTCGAGGTCAACGGCCTGCGCCTTTTCACCGGCGGTGAGGTTCCTCCTCCTTCCGAGCCTGCGCGGAACTAACATGATCGACCGTAGGCTCAAACTGGGTGCCGGCGGACAATTTCCTTACCACGATCTCGCCAGAGCGGTACCGCGCATGGCTCACGCTCCTACGCGACGGCAACCAAAACATGGTGCGCATATGGGGCGGCGGCATCTACGAACCCGACGTATTCTACGACATCTGTGATGGTGTGTTTTCTTTCTTTAGAGCAATATCCACCCCACTGACTGAATGCAGAGCTCGGCATTCTCGTCTGGCAAGACTTTCAGTTCGCGTGTGGCGTGTACCCCGCGCACGACACCTTCGTCGCGAGTGTGCGCAAGGAGGCCGAAGACAACGTCAAGCGCCTGCGGCACCACCCCTCCATCGCGCTCTTCTGCGGGAACAACGAGGACTACCAGATGGTCCTCCAGTGGAGCGGTACGTCTCCGTTCTACCCTCGCCTCTCTCAGCTTATGTCTACATTCATTTCCTGGGTGTCAGATGTACCTTCGCTACCGGCAGTCAAGCTCTACGAGGAGGTCTTCCCGGAGGTCGTCGCCAAGCTGACCGGCCCACAGCCCATCCCGTATCACCGCGGCTCGCCGTACGGTGGCAAAGGGTGGGACACCGCAGACCCTACAGTCGGCGATGTGCACCAGTGGAACATCTGGGGTGGGAAGGAGCTTCCATACCATGACTACGTGAAGCTTGGTGGGCGCTATGTTTCGTACGTCCTCCCTTCCTTCCTTTTTGCATGTCTGCTTGACGGATTCATGCAGGGAGTTTGGCATCCCGAGCCATCCCGAGATGAAAACAATCGAGTATTGGATGGACGGTGCCGGTCCGGAGCAAAGGCACGCCCAGAGTGCGCTGATGGCGCAACACTGCCGCGCGGGCAGCTTTGAGCGCCGCTTTGCAATTCTGATGAACGACAACTTTAGAGTTACGGAGGACCTCGAAACGTATGTCCCCATCCTCCCCACTCCCTTCTTTCTCCCTTCCGAATTCATCTTTACATGTGTTCCAGGTATATATACAACACACGGCTCATGGCGTCCGAAGCGGTGGGCTACGCGTACCAGGTGTGGCGTCGAAAGTGGGGTGGTCAGGGGAAGCAATATGTACGCGTCTTTCCATTCTTCGGCCACAAAGAAATCCTGACCGATGTTCCTACAGACAGGCGGTATTTTGGTGTGGCAGCTAAATGACTGCTGGCCGGTAACGTCGTGGGCTATCGCCGACTATTTCGTGCGATTCTCTTTTTCCCCCGTCTGCGTCTCGGTGTTGACTGAACGCTTGTAGCTTCGGCCAAAGCCAGTATATTTCACGATCGCTCGGCAACTGGCGACGTTCTCCGTCGGCGTGTTGCGCACTGTACGCCATCGTCTTCCCTTTTTTTCTTTGCACGTACTTATGATCCTGCACAGGTCATCAAAAACCGGCCAAACGACCGTCCTGCCCAGTACTACGAATATGGCAACTTCCAATCCTACGGCGCCACGCTCGAGATCTGGGGCACGAACGCCTCTCTCGTCCCACGTGCTGCAACGCTCGAGCTCCACTGCGTCGACCTCAACTCGACGTGGACGCACACCGAGACTCATGCAGTCACTCTACAGCCGAACCAGGCCACGGAGCTCCTCGTGATCCCGTGTCCTGGCCCCCCGCGCGACACCCCGTCCCCCACGGGCGACGTAGAGTTCACCACCACGCACGCGGTCGTCGTGGGTGCGCGCCTGCTGGACACAGAGAGCGGTGCTGTCGTTGCCCGGTTTGCGAACTGGCCGGAGCCTCTCCGCTTCGTCGAACCCGCGCTGCTTCGGGGCCCCAAGCTCACTGTCGCCGTGGATGACACGACGGGCAAGGTAACAGTCAGCGCAGAGCGTCCCGTTAAGGGGCTCTGGCTGAGCGCGATCGGGGACGGGGCGGACGTGAAGTGGAGCGATAATGCGCTGGATGTTATGCCGGGAGATCCGCAGGTGGTTGTAGCGCAGAGCCTCAGTGGTAGGGAGGTTGGAGTTGCGTTCCTTGGGAAGGAAAAAGCACATAAGCCGTGATGAGCTGAATGTAATATGCTGAGCCCAACGCTTTGATGCTTTTCAGATCCATCTGTCCATGTAATAACAATAGTTTTTGCTTCGGTACAACTTCAATACCAACAAGAAACATCATCCCCCATTGCTCGACTCGATGCAGCCGAACTGGCTCAGCGGACGGACACTGATACACCAATCGCAGTTAGTCCCAACTCAGTACGATATCCGTGCTTGTATCTCATACTCCCCGTCGCTGTCGCCGAGACCGCGATGCCGTCGTGTCGTGTACATCTCACCCCGCACTACGGCCTGATGCCGTAGGTCACGCTCGTGCCGTGGCGTATACTCCCTGCACAACCTGGTCAGTTTCCCGAGGTCTCTCGCGAAGTAACAAGAACGAACTGGAATCTCGCGAACCCCCGGTCTGCTGCCATGGCGTCGTCGCTGTCCGTCTCGGCCTCCGCATCAGCATCTTCCCCTTCAGACTGCGTTTCTTGGAGAGACGAGGATCCCGTATCCTCCCCATGGCATGGATCTTTGCGGTAGACGTTGTAGGGCACCGCATGAGCTGTTATACTGCATGAACAACAGAAGACGCAGCAATCAACTGACCCACGAACCAAGCCTACTTGCGTCCTCACCGCCGATGTTGAGCTGGTGAAGAGCGCCGCGCTTCATTCGCGCGCGCATCCGGTCCTCTTCGTCGCTGTCGTCGAAGTGTCGCCGTTTTCTTGGATGCGAAAGGAGCTGCAATTTTTCATTCGCTAGATCGTCGCCGTGTGTCCAGTCTCTGCATGTTCGAATCAGCTTGCATACGGGATATGTAAGAAAAAACAAACTGATATGCCTCGAGCACCTGGGGCGCCGCCACAGTATCCTGAACCATTTCTAAGTTGTCCACAAGCGTCTCGATCACGCGGTCCGTGTGCGGTCTGCCACCGACTAGTCAGCTCCCACCCAAATATAAGATCAGAAAGAACAAACCTGAATGTCTCGAGCCCTCGTACTTTGCAACTTAGATAAGAAAGAAAAAGTTGGCCTTGAACGTACCATCAACGCCTTGCGAGTTCCGAGTACTATGCGTCAACGTAGCCACTAGCAGAGCTGATCAGTGAGAGGATAGCACCACCCAGTAAATACGCACGGATTTCATCTCGCCGTTTCTCCGCTGTTTTAACGGCAAGGCTTGCTTCATATTCATTCTCCAGGCATTTCTGGTATTCCAGTAAGGCGTCGACTTTCTGGCGTTGTGCGGAAGCAAATTCGAATTGGGCTGTCATTAAAGCTGGCAAGTTTGCCCGTCAGAATAATCAATCAGACGGAAAATAGCGGGAAAACGCACCGGAGTTCGCAACTTCTGGTTCAGGCTCGCCAGACTGTAAAGGTGACGGGTGGGGAGGAATGTATGCGGTGGATGTGTTTACTTCAAAATATAAGCACGAGTCAGAGCGAAATTATGAGAAACTCGCCCATCGGATTTTGCTCTATGAATGTCCCCGCAGTCAGAGACTCGACAGAGTCCTGGGGTATCGGGAACGGGTATTCACCGCGTAGTCGAGGATTGTGGGGGATGCAATTGGCTTGACGTTGGAGGAATTTCCGCAAGAACGTGAGCTCGATATGGTCTGGCATCGCATACGGCGGACCCCGGATGCTACCCTTTTCAATGAGGATCTCGATATGGTACATGGTCTTGTCCTTCAATTGCTGCAGCCACTCATGAAGCTCCATATGGTCCTGGTCCGCGCGCGCATCATAGTCCTGGCGTCTCCGAGCTTTGCGCCAGAATGTTTTGGTGAGGTTTTGAGCACGAGTAACCTCGGTTTCGAGGATGCGATACCACTCGCTTGCTTGACGGTTGAGGCGAACGGGAAGAACATCGCGCTGCACCCTGAGTTGGAGAATACATCGTCCTTGACTGTCTGCGGGGTCAAGAACGCCCTTCTGGCCTTGGTTTCCGCGGGTGCCGCCGCGCGAAACCTTGTCAAGGTCGGGCCAAGGCAGATCGTCCGTTGTCGCCAGATTGGGGGGGCGGGGTGGGGAAAAAGTAGCAGACGCGCAGGATACACCACACTGACACAGGGCACAAATTCAGGTGGGGTTTCATCCGGAATTATGAAGCGCAATAAGTGATGCTTGAGTACACGTGATCGCATAAATCAAATTCCCCACATATCATCGCCTAGGCGATGCGGACTAGGCCCATCGACTCGCCGCAAGACTCCGCAAGATAAAGCAGCTGACTTGAGCGCACTTCAGGGTTGTCGCAGATCCTTTCGTATTTTCGGAGAATCGATGTTTTGAACAGGTTCATTCAACACATTCAAGATGCTGATGCTTTTGTCTAATCGCGTCGGCGTCGCACATTACGCGCTCTGCTTGGTGCCAGCTGCTTTCCGCTTCGAAGCGAGGAGAGATTTATTGGCTGCTTCGCTTCGGTAGCTGGTGTAAAAGCGCGTGATAGGACGACCTACGGTCCTCTACCATCTACTCGGAGTCAGGAATAAAACGCAATGAAGAAGACGGACGCGTTTTTGGGGCAGCCGAAATGCGCGAGGAGTGGAGAGCGGTACCATGAGCTCACGCTTGCAGCCGGACAGGTAGTTGAAGCCATTGAAGTGCGCGGACTCTGGGCCCAAAGCTTCTTTCAAGTCTGAGGGGGATAAATCCAAAGAATCAACGTCCGTCGCAGAGCGCGCAAGGCCTGCAGTTGGCATGGTCCACGTTCAGGTTTTCCGCCGTTCTTGCGAGGTACCCAGTAACAGTCGAGGCGAAGTCCCATCCCGCCTGCGCACTGGCGGTATGGCTGCTCTTGAGAATCCTCGCCAGCGCAGCGCTGGCTGCTGCCAAAGGACCGTCTGCCGACACACTCACTCGGTGCCCTGCTGCAGGTGGAAGTACAGGTAGCGCCCGTGCCGCCGGACCGATAAAGAGCCTCTGCTTCATCGCCGCGTCCGGTGCCCAGTCTGTATAGGCTTTCAGAATTGGCGTACAATGTGCGCACGCCGGGCGTGAGGTCGATGTAGACGTCTCCTGGTGTGACGTTGTCCGCGGGGAGTGCGGCTGCGCCGTAGGGAGATATTCGCAAACGGTGGCCGAAGAGGCCCTCGACCGGGAGGAGTGAATCTCCAGAGTGTCGACCTTCTTTCAAAACTTGAGGCCACGGGACCTGCCAAACGTGCGCTTTATCAGGACGTGCCCAAGTACAACGGAGGAAGACAAACAGTATTCAGTATCTTCTAGGAACGTTCCCGACATTTTGCCTCCGCAGCTCGACTCGGTACCAAGCACATCGCAGTTTGGAATACTTGAGCGCTGAGACTGATGTTATGGATCGCCGACGGCGATCCATAGTTGAAGGCTGTATTCTCCACCCGTGGCCTAAGCTAGATCTCGAGCTTTCCGTAGGATTTTCAAGGATTCTTGAAACATTCAGATCGTGTACCTTCACTAAGCCATAGACACAGCTCCTTCGAGCTGAGAAAGTCGAATATCGGCTTATGTATGTGCTGCTGCAATCCATGAGCTCGGACAAAACAAGACCGCATTACTATAATCGAAAGTCTCGATTCAAATTCGAGTTCGAAGTCAAAACATCAGATACCGCGCTGGTAACGGTTGAAGGTCGCGCACGACCACAAGATCGCGTGAGTTCAAAATCCCTGAAGCAAAGGAAATCCCACTCGCTGTGGGCAGTGACTTGTGGATTGCTGCAAGAGGTACGAGTGGCAGTGTTGGATATCACGTGGTGTATTTTCAAGAGTCAGTTTCAAGTTCTCGATATTCTTCCACCGCGTCTTGAACGCGTCAATCAGTCTGTCACACAGTTCTTCGCTCGATGGCTTTCAATCTCGATATTAAGGGGGCAGACCAGAAACCCACTGCCCCCGTAATGAAAACCGAGAGCCTGGCGGTAAGCTCAAAAAAAAGCCAAATGGTTACTTCGACTAACTCAGCATCCTCTGCTGAAAGCAGGAGACACTGCCTTTCGTTAAAGAGGAGAATAAAGATGTAGTCAAGGCCGAGGAGCGTAAAGATGTAATCAAAGCTGACTCGGAGAAGAATAAGCTCAACGTCGAAAAGAGCGACGAGGTTCCCAAGGTCAAGAAGCGCGAGGACTCTCTCAAGGTTGAAGAGGGAAAGGATCTCTAAAATTTGATCAGAGTCTGAAATCTCCAAAGGTCGAGGAGAATAAGGACACTCTCAAAATCGAAGAAAACAGAGTGTCTCTCCGAGATCCGCTTCAATGTGTCAAGTCGGAAAATACCCTTGGTTTACGCCTTAAGATCGAAGTCAAGTACGAGGAGAAACCACTCAAGCTAGCAGCCAAGGTCGAGGCCGAGGAACTCATGGTCAGGCGAAGTTGATCGTGACCGCAACACTTACTACGCGATAGGATATTGATGGTTCAAACATCGACCGAGGGTACCTCGAATTACCGTCGGCTGCCACGGTTGAAGAGGTAGACGGAGAGCATCACGTTGTGAGTATATATTTTCGACGTTCATTTCCAACCGCCGCTAATGCTTGCCAACCCTCAGACACCGCCGCAGGACAATGGAGCTGGTGTCGACGCGTTCTGCCGTGATTTACAAAGAGCGTCCACACCTCCATCGGACCTTGACGCTGGCGGGGACGTACACATGACAATGCCAGATGTAGAAGGTTGTTTGTCACTCGAGGCCGCTACACGCATCTAAACCTCTTTTTTGGCAGCCGAAAGGGCCGTAACAGCAGCGCCTCAACAGATCATCGTCAAAGATGAACCTATAGACATGGGCATCGATTCGTTGCTCGCATCCGCCGACACACCTCGACCAGAGAAGAGGCGCAGGATCCTGATGGACGCTGTCGTCGTCCCTTTTGATCACTTAGCCAGAGTGCATGCAAATGCAGATCGCCAAGTCCGCGCAGATATGGAGCACCAAGCGCTCCACGACAAATTTGAGCTATTGAAGAATGTATTTTCCTTTCTATCCTTCATTTCCGGTCGCATGTTGATTCCGTATATACAGCCGAAAGTGAAGAAGTCGAAGGACGCACCGGTCCTGAGCCTCGATACGGTGATGGCGAGACTAAGCGCTCACGGTATCAACCTTGAGCCGTATCCCATTGATTTGGAACCGGAAATTCGAGATGTCACCGTAAGGCGTGATTTTATGTCCCAGGAGTACGGTGGGAATCGCCAAGACACGCGACCGCCCATCGGGGAAGACTTCTGGATGAAGACGGGCCTGAGGAATTTCATGTACCTCAATCTCGATTTCAATCCCCGATGCCCCGAGATTCCTGGTGCTCCTGGATTGCTATTTAACGTTGCCTGTCCCGGAGACAGTGATATTGACCTTTCCAAGCTGGATGACAAAGACGACACCAAGAGAGCAAAGAAATGCAAACCCAATAAGAAGAACGAGAAGGCGAAAGAGGACAAAAAGACCAGGGATGAAGACAAGACTGAGATACTTTTTGCCCGCCTCGACACGCACATGTGGCAATACCAAGGACAATATGTCACGGCCTCCGCGAAGGACTTGACCATCGAGGAATGGAAGCGGCAGCCTCTCAAAGTCAGTGGTCCTGCGACGTCGCGATGATGTACAGTATTTAACATTACTTTGACAGGTCCGCCGAACTTGGGTCCGAAAACTCTCCCTTAAAAAGTGGGGACGCCCGATTCGCGCTGAAGTCGCTCTTCGACGTGAGCTGGGACGAAGACCTACCAGAGCCGAAAAGACAACTGCGCTAAAGGACAAAAAGAACAAGTTTTTGGCGGTGACCCCGGAGGACATAAGTAAAGCGTTTAATCGTGGAGAGGTGGTAGGTCGCACGGTTGTTTCTTTCCTGGTGATTATGACCTATTATGTATAGGTTATCAAGGTTTCCACGATGAAATGTGTAGGGTATAATGCTGACTTTCAGCGGGTCCTTGCGGAGAAAATGCCGCTCTTCATACCTGACCCCTCAAAAGGGAAGAACACCGGTTCCAATTCGAAGCCTGAGCCAGCTGTGAAACCTTCCTCTGCCAAACACGGCGTGCCATCTGTGTCCCGGGGCAAAAAACGCGCGCGACAGGAGCTGGAGAATCATGACGACTTCGAAGACGACTTCGAAAACGACTCGGACGTTGTCCCTGAGTCAGAGGATGAGGATGAGGGACCTCAAGAGACTGTTTATCGATCCCGCGGAACTCGGTCGCGGCCTATTGTCTTGGGTAAGCTTTCCCTACGCCATAATATATCCGTGTTTCTGATGTACGCGTCGATTCAAGTTGAATTCACTCGTAGAGAAAGGATTCGTCTATTGGTCCAAATCGTCGACATGGACCACCACTTCCTCCTAGCATTTTCGGCTGGAGTTTGTTTCCCGTTTTTGAATCTTCGCGTCGTTCATTTTACACGCGTACGACCACATGTTGAATACGCGATCCATCTTGTCCCACCCCACAATTTAGGACGCCGCTTCTAGAAATGTTCTCATTTTGCCTCCGAGCTGGACTCGGTATCAAGCACGTCGCAATTTCGAACACTCAAGCGTTGAGACTGATGTTACGGGAGCCACAGACGGCTTCAAGGGGTTGGCGATAGTTGAAGACTGTGTGACGGTCGTGGTGTCCTAAGCTATAGATCTCGAGCTTTCCGCAGTGATTTTTCAAGGATTCTTGGAACATTCAAGTCATGTACCTCCAATAAGACGTTGGCACTGCTCCTTCAAGCTGAGAAAGCGGAATGTTGACTTTGAGTTGTTGCAGTCCGAGTCTGAGCTCCGATAGCCGTAGACGATGAAGGTGGAAGGGGATTCCCTGGAAGCCCCACATACCACGGATGCGGTAGACGCATTTCCTCGAGAGGTTGTTTTTTGTTACCAGTGTCTGGCAGGGTTCCAAGTCCATGGCCTCAAACCAGCGGAGTGGATGACCGACTATGTCGGCCTCAAAGACCCATCGGGAAAGGCTGCCTGCCAAGAGCCCGGAATGGTGGCCAGAGGGAAGAAGGAGACAGTGCAGGATTCCTTCTCTTAATCCCCTCAATGCCTGAAGCAAAAGAAATCCAATTCATTTGTGGCTAAGGCAATGCCGTCACCCGTGGCAAACACAGTTTCTTAGCTTGCTCTCGTCCACATACAACGATAGCTCAAATAGCCTCGACCCCGGTACAAAAACGATTCGTTCGACTTGTCGTTCCAATGGTAGCGACGAAATGCGAGTGCGGCATGCCACCGAGACATTTGGAAGTTTGGCTTGACTCAGTCAGGCCTCGATTTCGGACGTCGCATGTTGACGCCTTCTTGCTCAATTCAGAGATGCAATTTCCTCGCCTCAGGCACGCTGTACTCGAAGCAGTAACGTCCACGTAAAAGCATGCGTCGAATACCGGAGTCCCTGGTTGCTATGCGTTCACCCATTCCTGTCTTTCCCCACCATGGATTTGCCCCAGCACCCCTGCTATCGAAACTCGGCTCCCAAATCTACACTCAAGCCTGACACCACCTTCACTCTAAAATACATGAAAATGAACGCCGAAACAATCCCTGCTCGCTACCCCTACGCGCTTCCTGCCATCGAGGGGCTCTACAGCACCCTGTATCTTCCCGTCCCGTTTTTCGAGTTCCGCGGCGCAGGCGCACCGCCCGCAGACCTGGGGACGCAAGGAGACGTCTACATCAACGTCACCCCCGGCGCGCACGCGCTGTATGCGAAGTGCGAGGAAGACTGGGCGCGCTGGTCGGGTATGGCGACAGAGCTGCTCTTGCACCCGCATTTTGTTAGCTTCAAGCACGAGCGCTACCTGAACTTCCACCCGGAGCAGGGCCTGAGTGGGTGTGTCGCCGGACGGTCGCCCGACGGATGCAAGCCCTGAGCACGGCAGGGATCCTCAAGGAGAGCCACTACGCTCACCAGCAGGCGGGCTGGAGCCTCGCGTCGACGCTCATAAGCGGATATCTCACCGGGCGGCGTTGAAAGTGCCGGCGTTGTCGCGCAATCGGCCTTCGCGCGCTATCAAATACGCCAGCTCTTCAGATTCATCAGAGGGTTCGGATGCAGAATCCACGCACTCCGACGCGTCTCCCCCCTCAAGCGCGCATGCACGATCCTGCCTTCCAGCTCCGTCAGCGCGGCGTTCGCCTCCGATCGCTTCTGCAAGTCCAAGGCCCCACCGTCCCCGCTATACCAGCACCCCGACCCCGACCCGGAGATCGAGCACCTTGAGAGGGAGCTGGCGGAGCTGCAAGCGGACCAGGAGCTCCGCCGGCTGCGGGGCCGCAAGCGTGAGCTGGTCGCATCGTTATCCACCCCGCGCGGACTTCGGGTGTCTCCAGAGGTCCTCCACACGCTCGAGACAGAATACACGAAGTACCGTGCGTCTCTTGCATCATACCGTATTCGCCTGTGTGTCTGACCTCGAGCAGATTCCGATCCTTCTGTCTCAGCCGCCAACGCAAGGCTGCTCGTCCCCGATTTAGAACTGCTATCGACCAAGGTACGCGTTGGTCTTAGTGCCGGTCGTAACATTTTTTCAAGTATTTTATTTAGGCAAGAAATCCCTTCTCGCTACGAAAATAAGACGCGCCGAGGTGGAGAAGCAGCTGGGAGAACGTCTGCAGCTGTGCCATGCGATTAGACAGCAGTAGAGGGACCGATTCGACGTAGCTATTTCTTGGTTTTTTATTGCCTTGGCTTGCTTATATCTGCATCCGATTCTTTTATCTCGTTTTTGTATATCTGCTCGACGGATGCAGTCGCCAGCAGCAACGGTCTGTGTCGGGTCGAATGTTAGCTACAGTATCCTCCAGCGTCATGTTCTAAGTTATCTTTTCAAAGTGCGAGCACTCGCGAAATCTCCAGAAGTGAAATCTTGACAATATTTTCCTCCACTAGAATATCTGAGTCGACGCTGACCATTTGTAGTATACTTCTGGAGACTTGACTTTGTTTTCGCATCGAGTATGTATGTGCTAGTGAGCGTTCTACAAGTAGGTATACAAGGCTTGTATGTCGAAGAATTCGGTGTCCAGCAACTGCCTCATGTTCAAGGCTTCGATGTCCTCGATTCAGAAATGGTATTCCCGGACACGGTCCTCGACGTCCACGTAAAACGTCGACAACGCCGACGACCCTCGAGCCTCGTTCATGGGTTGCTATGCTTCCATCTTTTCTTGCCTCCACCCACCATGGATCCAGAGCTGCCCCAGCACCCCTGCTACCGAAACCCCAATCCCACATCCCAGCTCAAGCCAGACACCACCGCAACCCTCAAATACATCAAACTGTGGACCAATGCCATCCCCACCAACTACCCCTACTTCCTTCCCCCCATTGAGGGGCTCTACGGCCGCGGCAAAGAAGCCACCGTGCGCGAATACCTCCCCGTCCCGTTTTTCCTGTTCTGCGGCCCCGGCACGCCGCCCACTGACCTCGGCACCCCGGGGGACGTCTACATCGACCTCACCCCCGGCGCGCACGCGCTGTACTGCAAGTGCGAGGAGGACTGGGCGCGCTGGACGCCCGGCGGGGCGCCGGAAGCGCTGCTTTGCCATCCGCACTTTACAAGTGTCGGACACGAGCGCTATTGAATTGCACCCCGAGCGTGGACCCGAGTGGATCTGCCGCCGGACGAATCTGCAGCGCCAGCAGGCGGTGTGGGCGGCGGGGGTGCTTGAGAGCGGCGGTACGGCGGCGGCGGCGGAGTCGGGCGTCGCGTCGAGAATGATAGAGGGGTACCTCGCAAGAGCGTCGCTGGCGGGGGGCCCGGTGTCGGCGTCGATGACTCCAAGCCTTAGCCGCGGTTCGTCAATGGACAGCGGGTCTTCAAATATATTCGCCTCAGACTCGGACGCGGCGGAGACTTCGGACGGGGAGTCCACGCACTCGGACTCGAACTTGGAGGAAGCTTCGGACGCCGAGTCAACGCACTCTACCGACGAACTTTTCTACCCCTCCAAGCGCGCCCGCATGCTTGCTTCTTCCACTTTTATCGGTACGACGCTCGCCATCTCGCGTTCCTCCAAGTCCACGCCCAAGGCACCGCGATATGAGCACCCCAGCCCCGATGCCGAAATGCAGCACCTCGAGAATGAGCTCGCAGCGCTGCAGGCGGACGCGGACCTCCACCGGCTGCGCGGCCGCAAGCGTGAGCTCATGGCGCTGTTCACCGCCAATCGCGGTTTACGGCTCGCTCCAGAGGTGCTCCAAACGCTCGAGACGAAGTACCGCAATTCCTGTGCGTCGTGTCCAATCTCAAGTTGTATTCGCGCTCGCGTCTGACGATGTCAACGTACTGTAGATCCTTGTGTTACAGCCGCCGATGCAAAGGCAGTGCTCCCTGAGTTGAGGAAGGCCGTTGAACAAGGTCGGTGTCGTTCTTCATGCGCGACCCGAGGCTTTCTGAATAATTTATTCAGGTAAAAATTCGCTCCTCGCGACGAAGATGAGACGTGTCGAGGTGGAGAATCAGCTGCGGGAGCGGGTGCAGTCGTGCGAGGCGATTAGACAGCAGAGACCGTAGTAGGAGAGAGACGTGTTATTTCTTGCTCCTGTATCACCATTTCTTGTATCCGTGAATGTAAATGTAGACGCTTGCTCGTTGTGGTTGAGTTCAGGTGGATCAGGACACAAAATGATCGCCAAACAAAGTTGGATGTCGCTATTTCGCGCATCTTGCACTCATCACGATTTACGGCGACACAACTGACCTGCAGGCGGAACGGAGCTCCGTGAAAGCCTTGCCGCGCTCAACGGGGTTGCAGAGGTCGAGTCATTGATCAAATCGGCTAAACTTGTCCTCCTCCTCCATGGCGTATCCTCTTGATGCCTACTTCCAAGCAAAGCTGAACAGAGCGGAAGCGGGCGCGTACTTGGAGCGAATAAAGCTGCCTTCAACGTTACTAGATTCTCCGCCATCCCTTTCACTTCTATCCACCCTATTTTTGTCGCACCTCGAGCAAATTCCAAAGGATACGAGTCCCCTGCACGTACCGGAGGAGCAATGGCACGGACCGTCGACTCCGATTAAATTGAGCAGTGCATTCACCAATATGCCGCTGGGCGTATCTTCCTTCGACCGTATTGTGCACGAGAAGAAGGGCGCGTTTTGTTTTTCGATCAACGCCACTTTCGCGAGCTTCCTCCGGTACTTCGGGTTCACTGTGTCTGAACTCGTTGGTCGTTCGTTCAAATCGCTTGGGAACGATCCGACTACGCACCCCGATGGATGGAAGTGGGGAACACTCACGCATCAGCTGTTGGTCGCGGGATGGCCAGATTCTGCGGACAGATACCTGGTCGACGGCGCCTGGGGACCGTGGAACTTGGCCAAACCGTTCGTTTCCGTTTCGTGTCTCAACTGTTCATTCACCATATCACAGAATCAAACTCACAATAGATCCAGCGGGCGAAATTATCCAAGGGATGAACGAATTCGAAGCGTACCGTCTCGTATACGAGACCCTCCCGCTCTCCCCCAACACGACCCCGCCAGTCGACACCATCCCAGGGTACACCCTCTACCGCCGCATCGCCCCCATCGGCACCCCGCACGTCCTCCCCCTCACCGCCTCCTCGCCCGGATACTGGTCCCCGCTCTTCCACTTCCTCCTCATCTCCATCCCGCTCCCGGACTTTATGCTGTACCACCACTTCTCCGCGTCGCATGAGTCCGCGTCGTTTACGGCGTTTTGGCTTGTCACGAGGATTATTCCGGGGTCGGGCGGGGCGCGGAGGTCGATGATGTATGCGGAGAAGGAGGGCGAGGGGAGGAGGGCGAAGGTGTATACGACGGGGGGGCCGGAGGCGAGGGGGAGCGATGAGGGGCGCGATGTGGAGTGGGTGGAGATGGAAACAGGCCCTATGAAGGAGTATTTGACGAGGGAATTTGGATTTAAATTTTAGACGAGACTTGCCTGTCTTCCAGAAGTACAGCAGTCGCTCTCATCAGCAACGGGATTCATCTTCAGTAGTAACTGTACTGGAACTGTTCAACATCCTGTACGTCACTTATACCTCAATTAAAAACACGCCGATTGAACCCGAACGCAACCTGAATGGCCCAGCTTCGAGTACGCAAAATTGTCTCCCTGCTTCACGAAAATCTGTTTGCCAAACAATATGCCGCTCTCTCTGTCGCCGGCGTTCGCGCCAATTCCACGAAAGAGTATCTGACGAAGGAATTCGGATTTAAATTTTAGACTAGACGTGCTACTGTATTCCGCAAGTAAAACAGTCCCTCTCATCTGCATGAGAATTCATCTTGCAGTAACTGTACTGGAACCGTCCGGCGTCCTTACATTACTTGCCTAAAAAAAACCAGGCCAATTGAACCTGAATGCAACCTGAACGGCCCAGCTTCGAATAAGCAAAAATCGTCTCCCTGGTTCCCAAAAATATGTCGCTCTCTCTCACCGGCGTTTGCGTCAATGGGAAACCCCACCGACCTAAGTCCAGCAGAGGCAAGCACCATCGTAAAATGTACCCGTCTCAAGCGCACTATGATTTGTGGCGTTTGAGTCTTGAGGTGAGGCCTCGATCTGCCTCCCGCGACACTAGCATGGGCCCCGAAATTGGGTTAATTCGAGAGGCGTACGGCACGGCGTACTGTTAGCTTAAATTTGAGGCGTCGCGGAGTGTAAAAATGGATGAGTTAAAGTTGAATACAGGGAATTAATCGGAGGTGTCATTGATGGTGGCGCGTATCTGGATATGGGGACGAAAAAGCATCGCGGGAAGGGGCGAGGTCAAGACTTTTGCCGGGAGGGTTGGAGCAGACTACGAGAAATGTACGCCGAGTCGAAGTCACGCGAAATAGCCATCCAGCTCGCGATGGTTATGGTCATAAGTAACGTTTTCTTCGGACGAGGTTCAAGTTGAAGTGGCATATTACTAGTAGCGGGGCCAGATCGACGTAGGGATCGAATGAGAGGCCACAGCCGGCGTTTTGGGGTGACGCTATAGGCCTAAATTCGCTCAGAGACTAGAGCAGAGGATCTGAGAAATACATAGCACGGCTGAATCTTGAGACGGCGGAAGTTACGATGGAGATAAGTATTGACTCTCGAGAGATATCGGGCCCGATGTCGTCCGAGATTGAGGGAGGGTACTGCTCGAGACATTAGGAAAATTTCTACAGTCTACCGCATGCTAAAGTTTGTTGGTGGCAGGCAAAGAATAAAGATTTTCATTACTTATGATTGGTAGGCCAAGATTTCGGAGACGTATTTGTTGCGAGTCGCCGTTAGGAGCTTCAGGAAGTATGTAAGTTCCCAGAGCGTTTGGGAATATAGCGCTTTAGAACAGAACACCAATGTCATGGAGAGATCGCAAAACGTGAATGGTATGCGATTGTTTGGATGAAAGGCCCACAACCTCCGAAATCAACAGACCCTCACTTTCAAAATTTTCACCATGAGCGCGCCCGCGCCGCCGGCTGCCCCTCCTCCTTCGTCCGTACTTTTTGCGCGGGGTGTAATCGCGCGCCTTGCAACGTGGGATACACTTCGTCTCGCGGTGCAGGAGGGCTGGGGTGGTCCTGGAGCACTACAGAAGCGAACATGGCTCGCGTCCGTCATTGTCGACGCTTTCGAAGAGACAGTTCCCACACCCGACGACCAATACGTGGAGGAAATCCTCCTTCAAGTTCTCGCGGATGAGTTCGAGACCGATCTCGAGGATGGGAGCGCAGAACTTGTCGCGCTGGATATTGTACGGCTCTGGGACGAGACCCGCATCGGACGCGATGAGCTGGTTCTCAGATTCGAATTGAAGGCTGAAAACATGCGGGGAAAACGTACGGCTGCGCAGGAACTCCCTAGTAGTGCTACGGAGGAGTGGGAGGGCGAGGAGGGGGAAGACGACGAGAGCGGCATGGACGAAGACGAGGAAGTTCCCCAGTTGATAGAGTCTCGGCAGCGCGAAGAGCCCGAGATAGATGAAGATGGTTTCACGATGGTCAAGGGAAAGGGAAAAAGCCACAGATAAATACGTCAGTGTTTCTTTTCCTTTCAGCGATGTAAAACTCACTTTTCCTGTTACAGTTGGGATCATGTAACAGTAGATTGGGCATGTAAAGGATGGATATCCCCTTGTCAATTCACGATGCTTTCGGTTTGAGCAACGACGTATTTTGCCGTGCAATATTCCGTGTTGTCCGAAATCATCTCTGCAGCACCTCGTCCGAACGTGCATCTTGGGTAGCATGTTGAGCTGTTTACTTCCATTCTCGTTTTCGGTGACTGATCTGGAAAACTCTGTTCAAACATAGCTAAAAGTACATCGCAAATGGAAGGCATCGAGTACAGTGATAAAATGCAGGGATACAAACGTCAGAACGGTATTCCTTCCACGATCCGATGAAGAATCGCGTCCGCCACGAAGCCGCCTAGGATGATTTGACCGAGCAGCGGTGTCAGGAGGAAGAAGTCTTTGCACTCTTTAGGGTTATCGATGTCGGTGCCCAACAGCGCCGTCAACAACATCACCCCCGCGATCGCGACGCTGACGTAGAACGGGACGCCTTGGCCATTCAGCGAGCCTCCGTAAATCAAGAGACCGAGGAAACCCAGAGCAGTTGCGGAACAGATAGTGATAGTGTATTCGCGACACAGAAGAGCTGGTGAGTTGATGCCGATTCTCATGTCGTCAATTTTGTCCTGTGTTGACACCGAAACTCAGTAGCCCCATACGAAATCGTTGAAACTGAATATACCTGGTGCTGGTAGACCGTCTCGTATGTGATTGTCCACAGACAGGCACCGAGGTAGATTGGAACCAGAACGTCCCACTGAATGGTGCCATCGAAGCTGAGGTCGCTCCAGCCCATGAAGATCCCGATTTTAAACATCAGGCTCTGTCAAACTTGGTGAGTCTGGCAAATCGAAATACAGCCAACCACTGACCAGTGGAATAGGCGCCAAATTCGTCCAGCGCTGGCAGAAACATGAGCCTCAGGTAGGATCGTCGTTATTCACATTACCTTGCACGTTGGGTAAATAATGTACAGCGGCCATATCGGCATCGATACATAGAGCCTTCCGCTAACGTGAGCTAAACGTTTCTGCGTTCAACCACGGAAAACTCACGCGGTGGAACTCAAGGTTGTCGTTGCTAGATACAGACCCGTTACGACTTGAATCCCAAAAAATATCCACGCGCGGACGAGGGAGATTGCGCCCCGGGGAAGAGCTCGATTTCGAGTTCGTTCAACCTGCGCGTCGATGTCATGGTCGAGGAGATCGTCGATGGTCATAATCTGAGAACAAGGTCAGTATCGCCTCCGCTGCGCTGCGATAACCTACCAGAGATTTGATACCAAAGCACAGGGGCACATAGGTGTGCACGGAGAAGCGCATCCGAGGCTGAAATCTCTGACTGAGCCCGATAGACCATTGCAATCGACCAAGCTAAGTAGAGGTAGGTATATATAATAAGTTCGTGTTCAAGGCGGATACAAAATATGCCTTGCCTGTAGGGAGCCACACAACCCAGAATCCGATGTTGTTGTGAAGCCTGCAGAGCTCCCAGCATGCCTGCAGCTCGGTGAGGGTGGGCACTGCGAATACAGCTGCCGGGGATTTGGAATATTCAAAATTTCCAAGAGCGGTCATCAAGAAAAGGATGGCGAAATCTCCAGGTGACTTGTCCATCATTTCCGTCTCCTTTTCAACCAACTCATCATGTATAACGATCAGACCAAATTGCTCTTTGTTACTTCCACTCCAGTCGAGCTCATGCCATATTTACCATCGAACACGAACGTCATTGAATTGGTATTGTTCTGAATTCTGGCATGTTTATCCTCTGCCGTACTCGCCCACATAGGTCTCTGGAGATTGGAGTCTATTCCGGTGGCAGTGACCAAAAGAGGCAGATTCGTAACTGCTAACACCTGTGTGTAGACCACTTGACAGTTTCCGAATTCGGGTATGTATGAACTGATCAATTGAACTGGCTGAACTAAATGTAGACTGGAACAATAGCGTGCGCATGGATCGCGATGGATTCCGAGATTTGCAGCGTCTTCGCTCGTACCGTGATTGACCCCGGAAATGGCTTCAAATTAACCGGCGATAAAGCGAGCGGAGGCTGGTATTCTCAGTCATGCCTCTCCCAAAGATCCTTTGTATATTCGCAACAACATTTGCTCTGCACGTATCCTCCACGTCACCTAACCCGCCGCTCCATTCCTCTGAAAGAACAGTGACTCCCACTATGGTCGAGTTCATTCTCGTCTCGCCTTCATTCCGGGGTGCTCAAAAGGCTATTATTTGTCTGATTATCTTCTTTGGATTCTGACAGTTCATGCAGATTTTTAACTGGGGTGCAGCGATCACAGAGACTGCCATCATAGTCGCACAATTCCATCCGGGTTCTATTCGCTCGCAGCTCGTCATTTCTGCCCTCACTCTTGGCGGAGGTCTCCCCAGCCTTCATCTCACCCCACCAGTGGTTCTTGGGTCATTGCTTGTGACCAGTGGCGCACTCCTTCGGCTCCTGTGCTACCGTGCCCTGGGCAAATACTTCACATTCGAGACGGGCATCACCCGAAACCACAGGTTGATTACTACGGGGCCATACTCCCTCATCCGCCACCCCAGTTACACCGGTGCTGTACTAGCATACATCGGCCTGCTCCTGTATTACGGGAGTCGTGGCTCGTGGTTCATGGAGTGCGTATTCAAAGGTAGCATAGCCGGGGCAATATTTTGTGCAGGCTATGTTTTTGCGACGTCCATTGTCGTCGCCGGGCTGCTTTCAAGGATCTCGAAAGAAGAGGAAGGGCTACAGCGTGAATTTGGCTGGAGTGGGATGCGTGGGTCGCCCGCGTGCCGTATATTTTGATACCATGCCTTTACTGAAGTGGAGTGTTTCGATTTACTCCAGTCGCTGTAAATACTATCTCTCAAATATAGCGTGCCAGTTGTGTCGACAAGGTCGAAATTGTATTGGCGGACTGTAGAGTAATATGGTAGCTGCGCTCAATTCTGGACGGGGTATCCGAGGCGTCGGATATGTGTGCCTGGGGTCCACTGGACTTAGAGGTGTTGTGCACCCCGGGCACGCGCCCCAGGCGGAACTTGAATTGAACTTAGTCTCTCTTACTGTGATGTCACCAGCTCGTACCTCAAATTGAACTCCAAGACTCAAGTTGACCAGCAAGAGTGGACAGTAGGCATCGCTATTCGCAACAATAAGTGTGCGTTCGTCGTTAACTCTCAATTTCAGCCACTCTAACCTGATGGGCGACATTCTTGGTCCTCCCCCCCAATTAGACACATACAAAAACAAGTTTCTGTTTGTGAATGTGCATCAGACTTTTGACAGATTGCTTGTGAGCTTGTACAAGCCCAAAAAAGGCCAAAAAAGGGCAAAAAAAGGCGCCAAGTTGGCAAGCTCACAAACCATCTTTAGATTTCCGCAAGGTCACTAGTTCGACTCCGGGAGGAGGCTTAATTTTCAACAAATTAAAGTGAATTGTCAATTATTGGTATGGCACAGTTATGAGACATTGGAGGAGGAGTCATCCATATATTTTAGAAGACTTACATTTCCCTTGTCTGAGGGGTAATTTTCGCATTTTGACCTTGCGAGCTTGTCAGCAAGCTCACAAGGCCAAACAAGTCACAAGGGATTTGTCAAAACGCTGATGCTGAGCGACACCGGTTCTCGTGGAATATCTATCTTGCCGGGCGTGGCGTTGTCGACACTGTCCCACTTTGACTCTTTGGAGAAAAATTGAACCACTTGCACGAACTGTGCCAGTAGGGTGTTTGATTGCAATCTGGTACCTAGGTGCATCCCTCGTCTCTCCTCGGAGTCTCCGTCGCACCGTTCATAGAGTTCTGCTGTAGTTTCGCACCGTTCATAGAGTTCTGCTGTAGTTTCGCACATGTAATAGTACTTCGATCTCGCGCATGATGCGCGGCGCATCGCGAAACGAGTCTAAGACTCTTTCAGTTCCGCTGCCACTCATGCCACTTAGTCCGTTTTTAAGCGCGGGGGTCCAACCGGATCAGGATATTGTTACATAATCACTCAAAATGAAGGCCGTACCTTGAACTTTGAGCTTTATTCACATCTCTGGAAGATTTTGTCATGTATTCTGTGCCAGCTCCAATTTATTTGGACTTTTTGAGTTCAAATCCACCACAATGTGGAACAGTCAAATTGACGAGTCTTTGGTCACATTCATGTCACATCACATTGCACATCAACCTCGCATTGTGATTTAAGCTCGATTCAGGCATTTATCAAGGGCGAGATTGTTGGCAGATATGCATACAAAATGAATTCCACCCCAGTGAATCAGAGAAAATGTACTCGACAGCGAGAACGAGACGAAAAGAGGCCAAATTGAAACTCCGACACTTATGTAATAAGATCCTGATCCGGTTTGACCCCCCGCGCTTACTAATAGACTTCAATACAATCGAGGTACGAGATTCAAGTATTGAAGTGTCTGTCTAGGAGAGACTACATGCCACTGGCAGAGGCTGTTCTTAATCAACGCATGTACCATGTATGTTATGGATTCGGAAGTTGATCCATGGAATCTCGTCGGAGCCTTTGGATCCATGTCCCAGCGCCTCAGGATGCTACCCTAAATCTACTCTCCGATTCCCAGACCGCGGCTCAAGCCTTCCTTCCATTGAGGGCCTGTACGAGGACCTCTGATAATGCCTTTGGAGGCTAGATCCCAAAATGGCCGAAATGGCCCATTTTTGTCCGAACACATTCTGGGCGGATTGGCCATTTTTTGTCCGAACGGGATCTAGCCTATAATGCCGTAAGCTTCCAAAAAAGGAAATTTTGACGGCCACCAAGCAAAAATTTCGTTTCGGCTATCATTTTCGTGCTCTTTCAAGTGCAAATCGGCGCAACTTTTCGTCCGGAACGTGTTTACCCCGAGCTTTGTGCCAGTTTTGTGTCCCAGAAGGTCTCTTAATCTGCTCAGGCCGGTGATTTTTGTCCGAACCGGATCTAGGTGGGCGCAGTCAGACCCCCCATTTTTGTCCGAACTGGATCTAGGTGTCGAGCCAAAATCGCCCAAATTTGTCCGAACCGGGATCTGGCCTCCGAGGGTATTATCAGAGGTCCTCCTGTACGGCAAGATTCCACCGTGTGCGCATACCTTCGTGTCCCGTTTTTCGAGTTCTATCGCATAAAAGACCATCTGGAAACGAGTTTCTGACCGTTAGATGGTGTGTCACGTATTAGAGCAAGCAGTGCCAAGGAGAACCGGTTAGAGTAGCCGGTGTCTTGATAGACTCGGTTAGAGCCGGGGTCTCTGTGTAGAGCCTCTTAGTGCGCCGTTTCTCCTTAGAATCCTGTCTTCTACTTACCTCTAGGGAACTCCCCGGTTTCTACCTTGCTCTACAAGGATCAAGCGCTCACATAGAAGAATCTCCACGACTTGAGCAAAAATCGTTCAAGTTCGTTGCCGACGCACATGCGCTGCTGATTGTTGTCACAACAATGCCAGCGCATACGCACGCTCTTTTCCTCCCACCATGACACTCAAGTCTTCAAGCTTCAAGTTTCCTCCTCCCTCTCAGCGCGGAGGGATTCCTGCTTTCGTTTCAAGGCCTCAATGTCTTCATGTATCAACTCTTGCCCTCAATGCTTGCAGTTCAAGTCCTCGAGTCTAGCTTGGTCTCTACGCTCTACCTCTCCCTCAAAAATGGCATCGGTCAGCAACTAGAACTAGATGACAGCATTCAAGACACGCATTCAAGGCACGCAAATGCAAGCACACCGCTGCGCCCGCCGCACTCGGGCTCCTCCCAGACAGCACTTCGCGCTGTGCCACGCACTCGTCGCTACCTCGCACCTTCTCATGCTGCGTTTCGGCGACGAGGCTATTGGGCACATGGCCTGCAAGACTTTAGGTGGCGCTTGTGGATGCGCGAGCGGTGGGGAGGCCCAGCTGTATGCTACGACTTGCGAGTGTATGTTATTTAGTATCGTGAATCTATCTATATTATTTGTCGCCTTTTTTTTTCGCTGCCTGGAAAAGCCCTGGGAAGCCCGGTACCCGCAGGAAGCATGTGTAGGCCTCCATCTATGTCGCTCTATAGCCTCTAACAGCCTCTAACGCTCTATTGATCCACCGCTCCAACGCTCTACACGGCTCTAAGCGGTTTCTAAGCAGCTCTATATTCACAGGTTGGCTTCTAAATTTAGGGGGGATGTCTGCCACGCTAACGATCTACAAACCTCTATGTGGCTCTATATTGCCAAGTCGATTTCCCAGATGACCTTGAAGTTCGGAGAGAAGCTCCGAATTTGGACAGGGGTACCGACGGGCCGATATGTCCGATGGGAGTGATGCAGACTAGTGCGGATCAGGCACCGATAAGCTTGTTTTCAGCTGCCATCCTCTGCCATCCCGTCTCCGAGCCATTTATGCGCGCAGCTAGCAGTACTTCTTCCCACTTTCATATCCATATTCCGCCTCAAACGTCGGGTATTGCACTCTTCAGGGACAATCAAGTCTTCACAGGCTTCGGGATCTCATGAACTTGTGGTTGCCGACAGCCTGCGAGTTAGCCACGTTACACCCGACTTGGCTCCCAACGCACGCTCCTGAGCGGAGTTGAGCTATACTTGAAGATCCTCAAACTTTCCTCGTCTCGGACCAGCCCCCAACCCGCCGATTCCTTTGGGCTCGGAGGAAATTGCAGTCAGTATCCGCTAATCATTCCGGCGGTCATGAGACGATGGAATGACAGGTAAGACAGGCCCGGGAACAGACATTTAAAGGGTCAATGAGCTGATAACAACATCTTGCCTCCATCGACTTTCACCGATGCTTGGCATACTGTTAAGCCTCCTGTTGTCGACAGTAATCCCAGTCGACGCAGCGGCACTCTCGACTGTCACCCTTGATTGTGAGCGAAAACTCTAAAGTCTTGTTCAATGCGTTCTGAATTGTTCTAGATGGCACCTTCACGGGGCTCACGAATACCACGAACGGAATCATATATTTCCTGGGGATTCGATACGCCGATCCCCCTATCGGCGTGCTCAGGTGGCGGGCGCCGGTTTCTCCTCCATCAACACATCTCGGAAACGTGAACGCAACAGCTGTAAGTCAATCCCGTGTCTCTGGGGAAAAAACTCGTCTGATCAATTCGCCTCAGTTGGGATTCGCCTGTATTGCCACTACTCAGAAAAACTCGGGAGCTACGACCGATGAGGATTGCCTGTTCGGAAATGTCAGCATACGCTACCTCAAACATGATTTTGTTTCATTGTGTCCGATAGGTTTACATTCCAATAAACACGACGGAGGCGAGTAAACTCCCTGTACTGGTATTTTTTCACGGTGAGATAATAGTCATAGAGCGAGACTTTACTGACTCAAGTGTAGGCGGTGGCTTTGAAACTGGTCGAACTCGCGACGCACCGCCGGAGAATATACTTCTGTCATCTGCGAATCCTGTGATTTTTGTCACTTTCGAATATCGTCTCGGGCAGTTTGGCTTTCTCGCAGGAACGCCTGTTCACCAGAGCGGTCAATTGAATGCGGGTCTTCTTGATCAGGTAAGTATTGGACTTACCTCATCATTTGACGTGGCATTCAACATAGTCCAGAGGGCTGGGCTAGAATGGGTTCAGCAGTATATATCCAAGTTTGGCGGCGATCCAAGGTTCTTATCCTGTTGCTCTGTCATTTTTTTTTTGCCGAAGTTCATCAGTCAAGTCACAATTTGGGGCCAGTCGGCAGGTGAGTCTCTACAACGGAGGCGACAATAACGTTCATAACTCGTTTTCAGGCGCAGGATCTGTTTCATACCACGTTCGTGCTAGCCAATGAACAAAATCAACCCCAACTCTAGCAGTTTATAGCTCATTGCTGAAGGCGGCCACAATAAGAACTTGTTCGTGCGGGCCATCGGAGACAGTCCCCCGGTGCTATATTTGCCCCATTACACCGACACTTTCATCGAAGACTTATTCGCCCAATTCGCGGGTCTGGCGTGAGTCCAGAGTTGACTCGAATTTTCCAATGGCCTTCTAATTTTTCTTGGGGTGTTCAGTGGATGTGGAAGTAGTGGAAACGGCCCTGCCATAATGGCTTGCCTGCGAGCCGCAAAAACCGGCACTATAGCGACGGCTGGGCGCGATACACTCGCGAACCTGACAAGCAGCCTTTATCCATTCGGACCCATCGCAGATGGCGGGTTCATCCGTGAACGGCCTATCGAGGCGTTTCGGAACGGACGTTTCGTCCACGTTCCTGTGATGTTTGGGTGAATAGGAAGAATACCTCTTACACTCGTCGTCTAATCCTCCCCAGCTCAAACTCAGACGAAGGTTCAAACTGGTCCGCGAGTCTCCCTAATCCCGCTGCAAACACCTCTTCTCCCGACGCAACGGAAACAACCGTGTACAACTTCATCGCCGGGCAGTACCCTACTTTCAATCAGCCTTCATTTCAGACGGCCATACGTCTGTTCTATCCACTCGCCGATTACAACCTCTCGTTTAGTTTGCAAGGACAGCAAATTTACGGCGAAATGAGGTCTGTATTCAACAACTGACGTTCTTCTCAGTTAACTCATCCCTGGATTAGGTACATATGTACCGCTTTGATGATTGCAGGAGTCGCGCATAATGCCGGCTTACATGCATATCAATACCAGTCAGTGCTCACGTCTGGTTCGTTAACTTACACGCTCAGAAAATCGACGTAGTTGGGACAACCCGACCCTCGGTTCTAACCATGGCGACGAGCTGGCATTCTTCAACGGAGACGAAATATTTGACCCCGACGATCAGGTCCTTGTGACGGCAATGCGTCAATATTGGACTTCCTTCGCCACCTCTGGAGTTCCAGTTGCCGAAGGGGCCCCATCATGGGTGGTCAGTTCCTAAACACTCGATTTACTGGATTCTAAACATTTCTTAGACTAACGGCGCTGAAGGCAGCCCCCGAATTCTCCTCCATCCCGGCAAGATTGCCATGGAGCAAGTCAGCAATAAGTTGACTGAACGATGCGCCTTTTGGCATGCGCTAGCATCCGAACTTGCCACTTGATACGAGTCTTGTATGCATTGGACTTCTTTTCAATATCGCTCGCCTGTATTTCCTCCACTTTTGACCACAAGTTAATAATCCAGCCAGACGCAGCCCACACGCAGCATATACAAGACCCAATGGAAAACTCGTTGTAAACCCTTAAATCGACAAACATTCCTTCAACACGTTGATAGCCTTCTCGGGATCCTCCCATACAAGCTGCGAGCAAATAAATCAAACAAACCGGAAACCGCGAGGGAGACGCAAACGTACAAAGGTTGCATCCTTCAATAAGCCTGAAATTAATCGCCAACTTCGGGTCGTTCATCGCATGCGACTTGTCCTCAAGAAACCAACTCCCATAAATGACGCTCCAGTTCTCCGCACTGCCGTATACAGTCCAGAATTGAGCGGCGCTCCATGCTCCTCGCACCGTCGAATCGAACAACGCTTTATTAGTCTGTTTGAATACAAGGCCTTCGAATGGAGGGAACCCAAGAAGACTGTCGTATTTGTCGGCCGGGAGAAGTCGGTCATGGCGAAGAACTCCTCCGGCTTGAGAGTCTCGATGGTCGACGGCTTGTTAGGGTCAATATTGTTGTAAGTCAAATTGTCCATGTTGCGAGTGGAGAGGTCGCCGTGGATGAAGTGGCTCGAAACCCATTTCGCAAAGGCGGGCCCACGTGCGGCGGGATCAACTTTTGGATCGGTGTGTGGGATAAGCCAGCCCGATGGAATGGGGAGGCGAGGGCAAGCGAAGGCGCCTCTTCATCTGCGTTCAGATGCAAGCGAATGAACGAAATGAGGGGACGAACGCAGCATGATCACACTATGAACGCGGGACGAAAGCCGTTCTTGAGTGGCTATGGGCAGCGTCTCTATGCACGCTATCAACGCCAGAACGAACAGAGCACCCATGGACCATCCAATGAGCGCAATACCGCCAGCTTGGGGAATCGACAACTCTGTAATCAAACTGTCCACAAACATGGCGAGATCCCGGCCCTGCTGCTCCAGCAAAGACGCCCGCTCAGTGTCATTGCCATCCGCGAACACAGTCAATTCCTCGGCACTATATGGGCTGGAACCAGGGTATTCACGGCGGTTGACCGAAATTATGCGCAGAGAGTTGGGCTGTGCCAAGGGATTAAGGCGCTGAAATGTGCCTATCAAGAAGTCAGTACCGATTCCGAACAAATCTGGACGAATTAGCTTACCACTGTGAAACGTGTGCCCGTGGACTATGACGAGCGTGGTATAGCTGCCGCCACCGGCCACCGCGCCACTATCTGTGTATCCGAAGACGACTCCACTTTTCAGGATGATGGAGGGCATGATCAGCTTGCCCGCGACAGCCAACGTCGAAGCACTTTTATAGTTTTCGGGCGTTCTCTTCGAAAGCGGTGTGCCTAGCTGAGGCTAGCTCCGTTTACAGTGTTGACAAGTTCCACTTGAGATTACGGGAACAGTAGTAAAGGAAATACCACGGCCCTATTAGCTCACCATTACCTGTGCGCAGACTTATTATTTGCCCGAGCGTAGTACTGCGCAATATGGGTCCATGTGGGCGTCTTGTTGGACTAAGAGGAAACAAATCGCGAGTTGAGGGCCGTCCTGACGAAATTCATCAAAAGCTCATCTTGGTTGCCTGAGAATGAAGATAAAGTTCCAGTGCTTCAATTTCCTCTTCTATGCAACTTCCATGATGAACTGCATGAGAATGTGCCGTACTCGGATCCGTTATCCGCGGTCACGGTACAGGTGTCGTGTTCAGGCACCAATTGCCTTCCTTCATAATCACTGTGCCGTTGAACAACTGACTGACATTAACTAGCGAAGGGAATGTGGGCAACTCAAGAAGCTCGGAGTCCGCTATAAACATGCGAGGAAGGTACGAAAAATAGATATAGTAATCGCGACATTGGTCAGCCGCCAACTGCGGAACTACGGACACACGAGAAAGTCTTCTCTCTTGCCATTCATGTCCACCTTCAAAAACAATTCAGACGGCGATAGCCACGACCGAAGAATTTCCTACAGAAGAGGTTTCGAAGTCAACCGCAGCAATGGAGGCTTGCCCTTGAATTTTCTTGGGAGTGCCCGCGAGTGTGCCCATCGGATCGAGTTCCAACCTTTGTCGTTGGCGGAAATCTTGTCCCGGATGTGTTCGCGTGCGTTGAGTCTACAAATGGTGAGCGTAGGCTTGGAAAACATGACGGACACGGCATACGTAGCGAGCATGCTATTCATATAGACTGTCAAAGTGATAAGATATCGGCCTGGCACATGCACTGCACCGTAACGAACGGAGTATTCACATTTACTGTTTGGGGCAAGTCCGAGGAAAAACCAAAACGTGTCCGGAAGCGCCAGAAACTGGAATCGTGTAAGTACAGACGAAAAACCACGATCAAGAGGTTTACCAAAACCATGTTCAGACCAGAAGACAACGACGTCAGCACACCACGATTTATAGCGTCGTGGATGAGCATGTCCATCATTGAATTGGTCCTGTGTAAAATCGTCCGACATGAGAACTAACTCTTTCTTGGGAAGATAACGTACTTGATCATATCCCCCTTCTGACTCTTGAGGAACAGGCAGAGATAAAGAGTGATGAGGAGATCGCACACAAGAGAGGAAGCGGATTGAAGGGTAGTAACAGGCTGATGTGGAGTTGTCAAGATGATTGGGACGAAGGGAACTTTATACCTTGGTTTCTCCAAGCTTGAGGAAAGATCGTAGCTCATATCTGAATATTGGTCCAATCATGAAATCAAAATTGAAGGCCTAGCTTACGACAAGACCGTTTGGACAATCCCGGCGGCTGTCGTGTGCACACATTAGAGGGTTCAACTTGAACGAGGATCTAGACCTACCCAGCTGCACGACAGCCAACAAGCTGCCGAGTGGGAACAAATGACATCAACAGAACTCGGTCGGTGCATGAAACATACAATGAAATATATTCCGAAAGCAGACAGGCTGAATTTCGTCCGCCCTTTAGTAACTAAGATAAAGGTTAAGAAGGGGACGCCGGGAGGAAATATAGTCACTCACGTTTGTGGATGCGGCTCACAAAATACCTGAGACAGATGAGCAAGCGCGGCTGGGTGGGTCAAATCGACATTACAGTTGAACAATGAATGCAGAAAGATACTGTGAAGACAATGAGAAGATACACGACCGTACAGTGGACGACTCACTGCGGCAAGGAGTTGCAACTGTATCATCGACATATTATTTCCGTGAAAGATATTAAGTGAATGCAAAAACCCATACCGAGTCATCCCTGGCCAGTGTCGTGAGATCAAAGCATCGTCGAACTCAACGGTATTGCTTACCAGATTAGATCGAGTTGGATCTGCCCGAAACGCTCCACGAAACGAAAGTACGACGACCGGAAAAAGAAGATGACTTGAATCGTCTCCAAAGCCCTAAGCATAGAATATTTAGACAAGGTTGAATGTGAACGAACAAATGGCCGTACACGACCAGAAGAACCTATGAAAGTTCAGTATTCAAAAGAAAGCGAGGTGAGGATATTGGCCACCGTCCACTTAACCGACGCAACGTCGGTCGGGCGCTTGGCGAAGTAAGACCACGCTTGAAGAAGGCCCATGCCGTAGAGGAGAGTCTCGAGGAAGAGAGAAACAAGCCAGACACCGTAGGTCGAATCGGGTTTCCCATGGATGAGTGTGGACTAGGTGCTGAACAGAGAACAAGAGATATCGACTAATGCTGAGGGGTGACGGATTATATAGTCGTTGGCAAATCTGCAGATCGAGGTACTCCATATGAAAGAACGAGCTTCTGGAATCCCGCGTTGCGTCGGGCTCAGGGATCTGTGGTAGAGTTCAAGTTAAGCTTTGTTAGTCTCACGGTTGGGGAAGTGGAGAAAATCTGTCACCGAATTCCATCATGTTATGATTCAATGTTTTAGGAAAGGAAGAGTCTACAAGGGACGTGCATTTTACCCACTCACCTAATGCCGAGTCACAGACGGTCCTAGGATTCAGTTCAAAGTACAACAGCGACCGCTTGGCCAGTTGAAAACGACGTGGAATAGCGGCATGGAGCCAGACGACGGTTCACTACCTGTGTATGTCGACGTTCTCAAGGTGCAAAGAACCGCTTAACACCGAAAAAGTTAGTAATGGCCCTGGGTTGCGAAGCACGCGGATGTCAGGTTTCGGAAGCCTGAGGCGGCTTGATCAGAACATACGGCAGTGATGCGCATTCGAAACTTGCAAGCGGTTTGAGAACGAATCCCACTGCACAACGATGGCGACAAAATCGACCTCGAACCCCCTGCTGCGCAACAAAGAAATTCAGCAGCGATATTTCCAAGGAATTTCGGTTTCTTACAGGCAATTGGCAATTGCTTCCCGCTTTTTCTCTCTTCCTTCCGAGCCGCCACGCGCGCGTCATGAGGTCATGTCCGTGTTATTTAAGGGCAGGATGAGCTTCGGGCACCCCCCATCTCGTGCCTGAAGATGTTCTCTCCCTCACGAATAGTCCTCGCAGCAGCCATTGCGATACTGGTAGACGCAGCAGCGCTATCCACCGTCACACTCGATTGTGAGCTACCTGCATCAAGGATACACAGTTTCAGTTCGCTGATAATTTTGCCCAGATGGGACTTTTACTGGCCTCACAGATACGACGAGCGGAATCATCTACTTCCGTGGGGTACGATACGCAGATCCGCCAGTGGGGGCACTCAGATGGCGCGCCGCTGTCTCTCCCCCAACCACTCACCTCGGAAATGTGAATGCAACCGCCGTGAGTTATCTGTTGGGAACATTGGTTCATTGATTTATCTGTTTGAAGTTCGGTGACGCCTGCATCGCAACCTCGCAAGCCGCAGTGACTTCATCAACATCCGAAGACTGTCTATTCGGAAATGTAGGCTCCTAGTGCTTGCGCGACGTACACGTTTCACGATGTTATCTAGGTCTACGTTCCTATTGCCACTACAGCGAGGAGCGCGTTGCCTGTGCTCATTTATTTCCATGGTCTATATCAGGTTGAAAAATGCGGGTGGAAATACTACTGAAACCAGCATAGGTGGCGGATTCGAAGGGGCAGCTCTGACGGCTTTGCTCCCGAGAACCTCCTTCAACCGTCGACAAACCTCTGATTTTCGTCACTTTCAACTATAGGTGGGGACAATATCTTGCTCATCGGTTGTGCACTGTTCTGATTTCTTGTCATTTTCGATAGGTTGGGGCAATTTGGGTTCCTGGGTGTGTTCTCACATCATTTGCCCAAAATCTTCTTTCTCACTCCACTGCAATAGGTGGAACCGCAGTTCATGACCACGGTTTACTGAACGCGGGGCTTCTGGATCAGGTATAAGCCACTTTCGGCCTATGTTCACGCGTCCTCACGGCATGTTAGAAAGCTGCTCTCGTTTGGGTTCAAAAGTATATTAAGAAATTCGGGGCGATCCCAAGTGCGTACACATACAGAAGCGCATATTTTTCACTGAGTACTCTTTATAGACGTGTCACTATCTGGGGGGAAATCTGCTGGAGCTGGTTTAACCTAGTCTCTTTAGAAACCTGGTTATATTTAACTCGGACATAGGTGCAACCATGTTCCACCTCGTTGGCGAGGGCGGAGCAAATGGGAACGTATTATTCCACCAGGCGATGGAAAGTCTCGTCCATTATCTACCTGCATCGCGCACTGACAGAAAGTCCAGGGTGATTCTCCGTCGCTTGAGCGTCCTGCCTCACTACAACGATGCCTTCACCGAAAATTATTCTCGCAGTTCGCTAGCTTGGCGTAAGCACCTTTCAAGGCTGGATCGCAGTGGCTCAATATTTTCACAGCGGTTGTTCGGGACCACTTCAGCATTATGACGTGCTTACGCGCCGCGCCCACCAATACCTTGGCCTCGCAGGCAGCCAGACCCTGGCAAACCGTACAAGCAGTTTCTATCCCTTCGACCAATTGCAGATGGCTTTTTCATTCAAGAGCGCCCGTCGAAGCCTTCCGTTCTGGAAGTTTGCCCGCGTTCCCGTCCTATTTGGTCCGTAGGCTACGTTCAATGCGCACGATCTACTTATCATTGACAATTGATTGAATTACTGTAGATCCAACACGAACGAAGGAGCCCATTGGTGTCAGGGGCTCGCTAATCCGCTGCGAACACTGCCA
>JARJCV010000304.1:0-51445 GCA_029281435.1 Mycena haematopus
TTTATCCATATACTACAAACGTGTTTGACAAAACTGTGAGGGGTGTTGATGACGAGTGTTTGCATACCAGAAAAAATTGGCGGCAAAAAGACGAGTATTTATTATCGACAGCGAAACGCATCTGAGAAAACGATCAGCGGTAATCATTGAGCGAGAGTTCCGGTGTGTATAACTGTACCATTGGGAGTCCGACCTACAGTCCATGACCAACGTAAACCCGCATACCCTTTTCTCGAGCTTCGAAACAACATCGGAAAGTTCGGCGTTTAATTTCGCAACCGTAGCAGCCGGCTCGTAGAGCAAGACGAGCTGAAAGTCTACGAGCTGAGTGTTCCTAGATTTGTTCTCACTTCTCGACCTAAGAGCATCAAGAAGGATTGGAGTGAAACGGTCCTCCCACTCCATGTGGAGGCCGAAGAAAACGAGCTTCTGGAGAATGGGGAGAAAGGCGACGGATTGGTTGAGTCGGCGGAGTATACCAAACGCACTATTGACGGGGAAGAATCGCAATTCAAGAGAAGTAAGAGCCGTCATTGCACCGAGAATTGGGGTGAGGACGGCTCCATTCTGTAGGGATAGCCCAAAAGATTGAACACTGAAAGTTTGGATGCCTGGAGCTCTTTGTAGGAAAGAAAGAAACGGGGTGTCGGGGAAGAGCTGAAATGTGCAAGTGAGGCTCAAAGATCGAAGCTTTGGTGGCGTGAGCGAGTCCATGAGTAGTACCAGACAGAGGGTATCCCGAACGGCGCGCGTGGCAAGGGTGAGGTCTTCCAATTCGGAAAGTAGTACGCGTGTGATGGGATAACGAAGAAAGTCGTGAATGGAGGAAAATTCACACCGAATGAGCCTGGGAGCGAGGGCGAGGAGGGCGATACAATCCTCCAAAGTGAAATTGCGACCGCAGAATGAGGTCAAATGTCCCCAATGGCCCAAAGAGTCGGATGCGCAGGGGCACTGGTCTAATAGACCGTAGACCGTAGACCGTAGACCTCAGACCGTAGACCTAGTGATGGATAGACTTGCGGATAGACCTCGCAAATAGACTTGTGTTACAGTTGTCACGTTTGTGACGTTGCTCGATGGAAATGTCCGTAGACCTGCCGGCTTGCGGGCCGTAGTCTGATGGTAGACCTCACTATAGACCTCGTCTGCCGCGATTATGAACTCCCGCCTTATTGTCCTTGCAAGATCAATAGCTGTCAACAATAATTGTGAGCTGTATATATATTCAACGAGTCCGACAAGTACTACGTACGATCTCTGCAACTATGCCTTCAACACTCGACCACGACACTGCGGCTACTTATGTGGATCTCGTACGGCTTATGAAGCCATATTTGAGCGCCATGCAACCATCATACCGCCCAAAAGCGCCCGAATCTCTGCCTGTCAATGCTCACGACTTCTTGAACCTTTGCCTTGGGTTGACCGACGATTTGGGGAAGCTTGCTTGGCAGGAATTTCGGGAAACAGCTTGGTCTCGCGATTTAAGTCCCACGGAAGAGCTGTCTGCTCGTACAAAACATATTGCGTTGTTCCTGGAGCACGGGCTTTCCAGGCAAATAGGTACATTCTTTGTGATCCTTCCTCATGATTTTTGACCTTCTGCAGGTGTCTACACCCTTGAGCCTCCGACACGAGTCTGCATTGACCCAACTTGTGCCAAGAGTCTTCTCGCAGATGCATCTATCTTGCGAGAACGGGAACTGGTCGAACCTTCGACAGTTCCTGTGACGGTCTTCACCAAGGAATTCGGCAGTATACCTAGTTTCTCGACCTCCCGTTATTGTCGGAGTAAGTAACATGATTTTACTGCCGCCCACCGCTTTAGGTTTAATGACATATTTAGACTGCCATACACGATACCACCCGAACTACTTTGTCAAGGCCACTCTTCGCACCTATTATCCTGGAGTCCCAGCGTTTGTCCAATCGTCGCAGCACTTTTATATCGACAAAGGACTTTGCGAGCTTTTTGCTGTTATGATGGCCACATCCTGGTATGTCATTCTTACCACTCTACGTGCTCGCGCAAACTTGAACCCGGGAAAATAGGACATCTGCTACGAATTGTGCTCGTACCTATAATTCAGGACTTTCCAACCCCTTTATTCAGTCCTCGTTACCCGCAAACTGGTCGACGAGCCTTGAACTCGACGTCGAAGATGTGTGGAATGCCTTTTTCCTCCATGCCTTACTCCTCGACTATGATCACCATGGAAAATCACTTACGCTATCACATACGGCAACATCTCAGTCTGAACGCCTACGTCCGGCTCTTCATGAACGCAACTTGCGGATGGCCGGAACTGGGCAACCTGCTTGGAATCACGCCTGCAATTTATGCTGTGCTATTGAGACGGATGATAATGACATTTCCTGTGCGTGTTTTCCTTTTCGTGCGCTTATATTTTAACCCCTCCAATAGATGCCATTCGTTCCACCGTTACTGATGGAATTACAATCGGACGCCCTTGCTGCGCTGTCCATGATTGCTTGGAACCCCTTGTATCGGTCAAGCACCGCTATTGCCCTCTCCACCGCATACTCGATAATCAATGTGCCGTCACCACCTGCGACCTCAATTCTGAACAAGGCTTTCGCACCTGTAGCAATTCCGACCATCGCAAACTCGAAACATACTATTATCTTCAAGGAAAAGCGATGTTTCAGCTTAAGCATCGGCTCGAGCGCATCAAAATCTCGCAAACCAATGATTCGTTGGGTGCCGGCTCACACGCTTCACGCACCCGCATGGTGGATGAGCTTACAGGTGATCTCATGCCCGACTTGAGTGATGCACCTGTGAACGACGATGAGGATGGGGTTGGCGAAGGACCTGGAGCGGATGCAGATGAAGACATCGAGATTGATGCAGCCGGAATCTGTGATGGAAAGCCGGAGAAGGGCAACAGAACGGTTCGCGCACGGTTTGGACGAAAGCGCACTCACAATGAACAGCTGTGTGTTGGCTCTTGCGGTGTTATCCTTGGGAGGGCAACATTCTATGGTTCTGAGGCCCCCAATGGCGTCCGGGTATGCCATAAATCTGATCAATTCTCTTGTCTAATTCTTACTTCGCTAGGAATTCTGGATGAAATTATTTCCAACTAAAGCATCACTTCCTCACGTCCTCTGGCACGACAATAATTGTCGAGTGGTTGCCATGCTCAAGAATGACGACGAGTATCTTCGAACTTACTTTGATGGTTGCGCACTCCCCGTTGATGTATTCCATTTCAAGAGTAAGCACAAGGAAGGTGACGTGGAATGTGGCCGAAACTGCAACCCGTATATCTGGCCCGAACTTCGGACGAAGGATGGCAAATGGCGATTCAACTCTTCTGCGGCTGAACAAACCAATGCGTGGTTCGGCGGATTTCAATCTATGGTACGGGAGATGCAGGCAGACCGTTATGATTTTTTCTTGGACGAGATGATTTTGCGACGTAACAGGACCCTCATCAAGGATTTGGCTCGGCGTGGCCAGATTCCGTATTCGATCCCCCGCAGTGAACTTCTGAAGCCCGGTACGTATCAATCTGTTTACCCTCTCGTATTTTATAGTCATAACTTTCCAGATGATTTGAACTCTAAATAAACTATTGTCATTTGTATGTAGTTCATATTATAGTTATGGGCCAATTCTGAGCGGCGTGCTGTAAGTATCAAATATCACACTGTGATCATGGTCCGTGCGTTATCTTGCTCTCAAAAGTTGTAAGCTGACAAAGCACTGCTTACAACTTTTGAGAGCACCCCAAGGCTGTAAATAAATAAGCCCAAGCAAAGACGTTGTTCACAGAGAGCACATGACCCTGATATGACGTATTCTGTACTGAGAACTAGTTCTCAGTGCACTTTGCGTCATAGTTTGGATCTGTTTTCCATGGCCGTTAGACTGCACTTATTCCATCCTTTACTTCCAATTTACTTCCACCTTCAATTTGCTCCCCACCCAAACCTTGCACTGACTGCCTCACACCACTGATGGTCAATTTTCTCAGCTTCCCCGCGATTCTGTGAGAGGAGAGCAGCAAAAAGGCGGGAGTGCACGTTGGAGCAGAGGGCAGCCAGAAGACGGGTGCGCGAGGTGCTCGCTGGTGAATCGACAGGGGACATGGAGGACGAAGCTGGGGAGGACAACACAAACATGAATGTAAGCATCGGCATCGTGTCAGTCTGTGTGTCAAGTCTTCCACTCCCCGACCCGAGTCTACAAATGAGTTTCTTTTCTTTTCCTTTCCATTCAGCTTATTCCTCTCCTCTTAATTCCAAATATTGTTCACTGTCGACCTTGACTGCCGCCTTGACCTCAAGACCATTGCTCTCCACGCCCGCAATGCAGAGTACAATCGTAAGGTCGGTAGTGCCTTAACTTATTTCAGGCACGAACTGTTGCGTTCACTGTGTTACAGCGTTTCGTCATGCGCATCCGCGACCCCAAGACTACCACGTTGATATTTGTGTCGGGCAAGATGGTCGTCACTGGCGCCAAGAGCGAGGACGATTCCCGCCTCGTCTCACGGAAGTACGCCCGCATCGTCCAGAAGCTCGGCTTCGACACAAAGTTCTCCGAGTTCAAGATCCAGAACATTGTTGGCATCTGCGACGTCAAATTCCCCATTCGCTTGGAGGGACTCGCATACAGCCACGGCCAGTTCAGTAGCTATGAGCCAGAGGTAGGCGTCGTATCTAAAATCTTTGCAACATGCCTGACACATTACACAGCTGTTCCCCGGTCTAATCTACCGCATGATAAAGTCTAAGGTCGTACTCCTTATCTTTGTTTCGGGCAAGATCATATTGACCGGCGCCAAGGTATGTTCGTTCCTTTGTCGTCTTTTCTATGCATCGCAGCACGCTTGTGCGCCTTGTACTGCCGGGTGTGACCCATCCGGCGCCGGGCGTCGACGCGACCAGAGTCACTCTGTTGTGTCGACGCCTGGAAAAGCTACCACCGTGAATCTGTTGACACTGACATCGCCTCGCCCCGCTTAGGCCTGTGAGGAGATCTACGCCGCGTTCAACACGATATACACTGTGCTTTGCGAGTTCCGCAAGCCGTGACCTAAAATCATGCATGCTCGTTGCTTCATCATCGTTGTCGACGTGCTGACAGGCTCGGTATCAGATATTCACTCGAATCTTCTCAAGTATGGTATCTTGAAATAAATAATATTCACTCATCGTCCGAATCTAAAGTCAAGTCAATCGTAATTGGCGCCTTGTCTGCTCCCCTCCTCACTACTGGCAATCCGGGTCCAGGTCCCTCATCTGGCCATGCCAACAGTACCTCCGTCGGCTCCCACTTCACGCGTTGTCCTTCCAGCCATTCATCAAAACCAAGATTCGTGTCGGCTGAAACCCAAAGCCTGTACTTCACATTTGCGCGCTGCTGAATTTTGGTCGTCTTCCTAATAGCGTCCTCAAGCGCAGGAGATTCCAGGCACGAGGGATGCATGACTTCACCAAAGACATGGCTATCTCTGAGCGCGGTTTTGGCAGCCAGCGGTGTGAGGCCAAGATCGTCTTGTACAATGCTTTTGGCAGCCTCGGGAATGAGAACTTCGCGGATGAGATTGTCGTATGTCAGAGGTTTGAAAGGTGAGAGATCGAAACCATCTGGAAACATGAATCGCAAGGCAACGCTGAGAATAGCATAACCAATTTCGCCGTAACTGTTTTGCGCAAGTCAGTCGAAGGAAGTCTACACCAACAAGATACGTACTAGCCAGCGCCTAGGGCATGGAAACGTGCACTCGACTGGTACTGGTACATTGCGGATTGGAGCTGCGCTGACGACATGACTTGACCAGACTCTCCGATGGGTTTGGGGGTGTAGAAGTCCCTTGATGTTCGGAAGAAAGAGCTATCCTCAGGCTCTGCACAGATCGCGGCCAGACTGCGTCTAAGCGCCATGGCCCGTGAAAACAGAGTGTCAAAGTTTGGGGAAAATGGCCAATTTCGCGCAATCGCCTCTGGGAAAATATCTCGCTCGACGCGATGAAGCTCGCAGTACCCAATGGAGTCCATCATACTGATCTCACGGTGTCCTGGGTTGTCTGGTTGGGGATCTGGCTTTGATTTCGCTTCGAGCTCCGCGCGCATACTGACCAATTTGGCAGAGGGAGTATCCGGTAGTGGCTGATCGCAAAATGAACATAGTGATAGTGTGGTCGAATCGACGTTGTCACCCTCGTCCTCTTCTTCAGAGAGATGGAAGGGACTCAGAGGCGGGAGACTCGGAAGATTGAAGAGGGGTGAGGGAACGGGAAATGCGGCAGCCGGCTTGTTGGGTGGCCTGTCACCACTGAGGGGGGTATGTTGTTGGTCAAAGGAATGGCAAATACGCCCGAATTCTGAGCTGTCGCGAAGAACTTGAGGAGCATCATCCGGAGAGATCTCCAGTTGGGCTGCAATTAGCATGCACTGAGCCTCCGGAATCAAAACCTGTTCAACGAGAATCTCCCAGGTGAGTGGAGCATAGATTTCTGTGTCCGTCGCAGCTGACACAGGAAATGCTTCCCTAACCGCACTGGAGATGACTTTATAGCCCTGTTCACCGAAGCTAAGAAGAAAAATATAAGTTCATGACCACAAGTAGACGTCGTACAAGTCAACTTACTAGCCAGTGAAGTGGGTGAACAAGGCAGAAGACGAGAGACGTGCACGCGCCTCAGAAAAGAACACACTCTCTTCAAGGTCTTCTAATAGACCATCGAGCTCGGGTTTGAAGATCAGGATGTCGCGGTGAAGAGTATCATATGAAAGCTCCTCTGGCCATTGCTGAGCTCGTGCCAATGCAAGAATAGGGCCTTCCTCACGGTGCTGCTGGCAGTACCTAGCATCAACGAGGAAGGAATTGGTGATACGATGATGAGGATTAGCTGGAGTGGGCGAGGGCTCCGAACACAATTCCGCGTCGACCAACATCTGGCAAAGTTTCGGAGATGGTGCGGCAATATATGGTTCATCGCAGAAAGGACATAATCCAAGTTCAGCGGTAGAAACAGAAGGCTGCGACGATAGCTGCATAGCATTATATATGTCCAGGTCAAGTCCTTGGTCCATGTACCAGACACCTCTGCTCTGGGGAGTCGCGGGTGATCGGAGAGGTGTGTTGAGTTGACGGGTGCTCAGAGGAGGACGACAGCTTGGGGTGGATAGGTGCAGACCTGGCTGATCCAAAGACTGCGAGCCTGGGGGAATACGTGTGGGGGTACTGGGGGGATGAGAAGTCGTCGGTATGTTGAAATTAAGTAAAGCTGGGTTAACACCAGGTGCGGGAGCGAACTCGCCATTTCCGGGGTCGACGTTAAGGGAGGTGGTATGAGAATCGATAGTGCTGACAGTCGTGAGTACATTATCTTCGGAGTCCGAGTCAACACTTTCAGGTGGGATATCGATGGCATTCATAGCGTGCTGGAAAGAAGCTGAGGGAATATTGCCCATGGCGATGTACCGATCGCGTATAGCGGAAGAAAGGTTTTTGAATTTGTTTTTGTACTTTATCACCGTGGCTTTGACGTAGGGATGCCCGAAGACAAGCGGAAAGGCTGACGCTTGAGTGGCGAGCTTGTCACTGTCCATAATTCGGCTGATTTGTACCCATCCGTCCGCCCAAACAGAAAGCGGGCAATCAAGAATCCATTCGCGTTGGACTCGTTTGGCGGATTTGGCTTTCTGGGTCGGGCGTTGGGCAGGAGGCACGGCTGAAGAAGTGGTAGCTGTGGGTGGGGGAAGTAGAAACTCCGCAACGGCCCCGGGCGGCGGCAATGCGGTGTTATTGTCCACGACAACTGGACTTGGGGCCACCGCCACCGCTGCCACCGCCGCCGCGGCTGCAAGGTGGCTTTCACTTGTTTTTGCAGCTTTCTTTACGGGGGAAACAACATCCAGAGGTTGGCCAGCTCGCTTTAGTCCAACGATCCTCGGCTGACGCAACAGTCGCTCTGCAAGCCCCGGGCAATCATCAAGCGACAATTCCTCGAGAAGGGATGGGCGTAGCTTGAGAAGGGTACTTCTCCCCTTCTCAACGGATAGGACAGTGTGAATATCGATGATCTTCCAAGAGCCATTCCAGTAGTCAAGTCTGGTCGCTTCGGTGAGCTTCAGGCCGTTGACAATATCGGGCAACGAGGAGAGCTGAAGGTTTGGGAAAGTGGCAATGTATTGGTCAAGGACGAGCGGATTGAGTTTAATCTAAAGGTGAATAGTCAGCTATGGTTACAACAAAATCAAAGACTGAAGGACTTACAGCATGATAAATGACTAGCTCAATTGTCCTCTTTTGCCGCTCGTCCATTGCTAATTGTTGTGCCTTTAGATCCTGGCGCATGTTGTCCTCCTGTACCGACCCAGCACGAGCATTCAGCCACAGCGGACCAAGTGGATTCGCTAGGATGCGATGAGGTTGCATAGCGGGCCTAGCGCCATGAGGTGTGGTAGCTGCAGCGGCGGGCTGAGCTGCGGCGGGCTGAGGTGCCTGTGCTTGAAAGGCGGGAGGTGCATGTGGCGGCTGTGGTGGAAGATCATTTCCGGGCGCAATGGCAGGGGCAGGGGCAGCAGCTGCACCCGGTTGCAAACCCATAACAGCCGGAGAATGGTGAGTTGGGCATGAACTGCGAGCCACATTTGAAGCTCGTGCGTCGAGTGCTGCATTATTACAGCAGGTTTTGCACTTGAAGTCGATACAGGTGAGGCATCCACGCGTCCTGTTACCTTTGGCAGTCCGGCAGGTCGGGGTTGCGCAGTTAACTCCAGTTCCCGTAGCAGTGGGAGCTACAGTCGCTGTTGCAAGGCGCAGAGGTACAAGTTTGTCGGCAGGGATCTCCAAACCACGCTCACGACAGATGACACGCTCGCAAAGTGCTTCAGCGTCTTCCATGATGTAGGCGACGGTGGTGTGGAATGTTGTCCAGTGGCAATCCCTGCTGGAGCACTGAGAAGAATTAGTTTTTTATATTTGAGGATCGCGAAGCTGCTCACAGTTTGGCAGATTCGGCCACGAGAAGCGACCTTTGCTGGATCATGAAGCCCAGTATAAGGTCGAATTTCACCCATTAGAGAGTGACAGGCGCCGCAAAACTTTCTGCGGCAAATGACTGGGTCGGGAACGGATTGTGGGTGCGCCATAGTAGATTGCACGGGTGCCATAGTAGATTGCTTGAGAAGAGATGGTGGTGGTGGATGAAGAGGATATGCCACCTGACTCTCGTCCAAAGCGTTCCCATTATTCGTACACCAAGCAGGAGCGTCGCGTTGACCAAAATGAGAAGGTCAAGCGTGTTGTTGCTTTCTGTTTGGTAAAGACACCGGACCGCGCCGAAACACGTGCGGTCTATTGATCAAGTCTACCGTCAAGTCTCCCATCAGGTCTACAAACCCTCGAAGGCCAGTCTATTGGTAGGTCTACAACTAGGTCTATCACAAGGTTTTCCGGTCTTTATTATATAATGTAGACCAAGTCTATCCGAAAGTCTACCCGCTGGTCTAATAGACCGGTCTATAGACTTCGCTCCCCATCCATCCGACGTTCTCCAATGGCCGGTGAAAATGAAGGAAGACGGACATGCACAGCCAATGCCCTTGAAGAATGGGCAGTGGGTATACGGGAGAATCAAGCTGAGGGACAACGACGTGCTGCCGGTGCGGCGAAGCCAATCCCGCGCCCAACCAGTCTGCACCCACGTACTGATTTTCAGCACAGCCCAAAGCCTGGGATTGGTGTATGTTATATCCCTCCATATCCGACAAACTCGACCCAAAAGCAGCGGCGCTAACTTCGTGCTCGGCTGTGCTGCATCGACCGCCGGAAGACAGTGAAGAAAGATCTCGGATGTGATTTCCACCGGGATGGTGAGGATGGGATAGACGATGAGACGCAGCGAGCTCTCGATGGTTGTCTTCTCCACTATCATCTCGCGCTTTCGCTCCTGCTTCAGTCGAGTACCTTGTCGAGTAGTGCGTCGATTTGAAGACTCGTTGGAGGAGGTATCCGTCTGTTGTAACTGCGACTCTATTTCGGAAAGTCGGAGGCGCAGGCGTAAGTTCTCGAGCTTCATGCCTAACACGTTTGTGGGCGATAGGAAAGAAGACAAAAGAGAAAGGAGGACACGATCCCGTGACACGCGTCATTGCACAACACAACAACAAACAAGCGTTGTTCAAGTAAAAGCATCACTTGTGGGCCGTGGTAGCCGGACATGTCTGACATGTATGCGTAATGGGTAGTAAACGTCGCGCGAGGGACGTAGGACAGAACACCCAAATTGGCAAAACATCATTTTGACCACCTCGGGAATAGGCAAGCTTCATTTATTACGATGTTGAGATACTCAGCACTGCGCCATTTCCGTATATCTGTTCTTCTAGGCTACCAGTGCTCGGCCGTCTCACCATTCCGCATCCAGGTCACAAACGGTTTAGGGAACCACGCAGGTACGACCCATTCTCTTCTTGTGAACTCGTCCGCAATCATTTGCACAATGACCTCCGCACATCCAAACGCGCGTGGCATGCCATGCCCGGCGTACCCCGCAGAGATGAACTGCCCTGCAAGGCGCAGATCTCCTTTCGTCTTAATCTTGGGTTTTGTACCAGGAGAATGAGAACCGAGGACGGGGCCGACCTTGAAGAAATCAGTATCAAGTACGCATCTGAATTTAAACCAAAAAAAGGAACATGACACACGAAAGGAATATCAAGTGCGGTGAAGCCCATGATGCCCGTCTACACGCAAGGTATCAGCCCGAAATCCCCGCAGACCAGCTTGGCAACTTACCCACTCCGCCTCTGGTTCCCTTCCAGGGGCATACAAACCCGGGAACATCTCAGGCAGAAAATTGCGCAAGGCGGCGCCAACATTCGGATTGAGTACGCTGTCGTCCGTCGTGTCCACCTCGAACGGCGCGCCTGCAGCGGTGCGCACACCGCCAAGAATGACGAGCGGTGTCAATTCGCTGTTCACAAGGGGGCGGGGGAACCAGTAACCCTCGTTTCCTACCCAAGATGTGGTACTAAGCGCCTCGAGAGGCGCTGCAGCGCGGATGGCGATGACTTGGTCGCGCACAGGCACAATCCCAGCGGGGCCGGCCATGTGCGGGAGGAGGTGCGACGCGTAGCCGTTCGTGGCGTGCAGAACGGAGGAGCAATGCACCGATCCGTGGTGCGTGGTGAGCTCCCACCTACGCGCGGATGGGGAGGCGCTGTTATTGAGAGGAGAGATAGAAGTTACGGGGGTGCGCGTATGGAGTCGGAGGTCAAGCTCCGGCGTGATTCTTCGCGACTGCTTGAAGAGCTGCGTCACGAACTTGAGCGGCCATAGGTTGAATCCAGGCGTGCGCACGCCCCGGTTGTACGTGCCGAACGTCTGCATGGGTTGGTTAGTATTCAAATTTATTCGATCTGATTCCTAGGCAACAGTTGCAACTGACCGCGTTCATCTCCTCTCGATTCAACCAGCTTGCGTTGACGCTCCTTCCCGCAGCAATGGCACTGGAATGGTCTGCTCGGAACTCTGAGACGCGAGCTTCAGTTAGCATCACAGTCATATGCCCGCCCTCGACGAGATCAACATCGTCAGCCCAGCCCGCCTCCCTTGCAATCCGCGCCATCTCGGCCACGGAGTAGTCCTCAACAGCGTAAAAACGCAGGGCGTCCTCATGCCCAAATAACGTTTGAATCTTACGGAAGTTAAAGAATTCGAAGGGCGTGAGGTTACCGCCGTTCCTGCCTGGGGGGTATTTTATTTTCCGACAGGATTTGAACGCAAAAATAATTACAACATACCTGTCGCGCCGGAGCCTTCAAACAAAAATCACTTGGGTATATCAGGAAAGAGGAAAAACACTCACAGAACTCCCGCGCCTCCAAGATGACCGCACGCACCTTCGTCTTTCCGTGCGGCACAGGAAACGTTCCGCTCTTAACGGCGTTTGCGAGATGGTACGCGGCCGACACGCCCGTTATGCCCGACCCAATGATACACACTTCCGCCTCGTCTGTGAGTGCGCCTGTGCTGCCTTCTTCCGCAAGGGGGTTCGCCCCAGGTTGAAGCCAAAACGAGTGTGTCGGATTTAGGTGCGGGAGGTCTGCGGGCTTATTCACGAAAGGTATGAACGGGGTCTGACCAGAATGAAAGTGGGGGACGGAGAGTGCCCGGGCTAGGCCCCAAAGGGAGAGTAGGATGCAGGACCGCGACATTCGGTTTTTGAGGGTGAGGCCAAGCGCCACGTAGATCGGGAGATCAATATGGTTCGATTTCGGTTCAGGTTTGATGGCATTGCCTTCCGTTGGATTCCGCCACCCACAGACAGTTAGAACGGATGACATCGGGTTTTCTAGCTTTCTTTGCGACTGGATCGAGGCATTACTTGAATCCAGATGGGTTCAGAAACCAACTCTTGCTGCGGTTGAACTCTTCCGGCGGATACGCGATACAGTTCATCGTCGGGGTGGTGAGAAAGACAAGAGAGCTGATGCGATTCAATTCCATACCCTCATTTATTACTGGTTGCAGTCCCACCTAGTCACCGTTAAATATAATTTAATAATGTGGTCCGCAATTCTAAACGAGCTATCACCGTAATCCATCCTCGCGTCCTATCATACACGCTCAAGGCCCTCCTGCAGAAACCTGGTTGCATATAAACGAGCTCATTTCGTCGTTGAAACTCTGGGCTCTCAAGTCATCCGATCCAGGAAACCCCAATGCCAAAGTCGTTCCCGAACAGCCGGTGTCCCTACAAACCATGTGCTCAGCCGGTACCCACCGCACGAAGCTAGCTGAAGACTCACTGGAACACGGTACACTGAACACCGATGTCCGGAATGAAGGTGGAGACTTGATCGTTGAAGGCGTCGTTCGGGACGAAACTATGGCAGGCACCGTTGGTGAATTCGAACACCTGGCAATTGCCTTGCGCGTTGACGTCTGTGCAGAATTCAACGTTGCCGTCGCCGCGCTGTGGGGCACTATAAGTGCATTGAGTTTATACGTGAGCGGGTTCACCTACCGCGATGAGTTTGTCTCCAATTGCAGAAGCAAGTGCCCCAGTGAGACCGGCGGAGAGAAAAAAGAGGGCGGAGAGCTGCATCGAAATTGAAAGTGGGTGGAAGGAAGGAAAGCTGGATACTGGAGTGTGAATCTCACTTGGTGGCTTTTAAAGACCCACAGGGAATTTATTTCAACAATCATGATGCATCCCGCCCGAATACGCCGCGGTCCCCACCAACGTCTCGGCGACTTCAAACATATGAGGCGGTTCATTGCCTGCACTGGTCAAAATTACATTCACATACACCACACGCCGACCGACCAATATTCCTAAAAGTACCTCGACGCTCTGCCGAGATAGCATTTAGTGATGACCGGTTTATTTTGAAATAAAATATTACCCAGGTCTCAGAGTCTTTGACCTATAATTTCTGGAACGTGCTGCCCGACGAAGGAGTTTCGCGCACCGAGCTCGCCGAGAGAAGGGATAACCTGTGTTGCACTGTCTGTTAAGTCATCTGTACGGGGCTTCCCAGCGGGGTCACTGCCCACCAATTCGGGTGACGCCCCATGAGTTAGGTCGCCGTTGAATTGTTTGTGCAAGGAATGAACAAGAATAAAACGCTGTACCAATTTTCAAGCGGAACACCGGATTGCCCGAAATATGGAGACGAGGCCGCCGCGGAATGCTGCGTAAAACGCCGTATCTCAGAATACGTAGCGGGCAACAAGAGGGATCGCGAGAGAGTGGACTGGATCGGAAGTAGGACCGAAAGAAAAGGACGACACCCTGTACCAAGTACCATTACGCGAGTTAGGTTTGAAAAAACGAAACGAAGGGAGGCACAGACAATTCAACGAATCTTGCGGTGTACTAGTACTTATCCACGACACCCTACAGACCAGAGCCTTTCCAACATGATTGGGCGTTGGCTGGGGCCAAAAGCGAGTCGGGAATCTGAAGCGAGCCTCCAGCGCCCGACCGTCTTGCTCCCTTTATTCTCTTGATCTGATGCTGGGTGCGGGTCAAAGCGAGACATAGCAGTGACAGCGTCACAGTCACAGTAGCTCTCTCGAGTCTCTGCAAAGTACTCGGCGTCCATCTTCGCGTGTAGACTGGTGACAAGGTCGCCATGTTCCTCCGCCCATTTGTCACCCTCTGCGCGTCCTCCCCGAGTCCTCCTCCAGGCGGTAAATAACCTGAAGCGCAAGACTGCATTGGACTACTTCGCGTTGACTTCGCGTCTCCCAACGCGCTGGGTCACCTCGAAGGCTCGAACGAAGTCGGGATGGGGAGGGTAGAGTACGCAGGCCGGTGTGGAGGTGAAGGAGGAAACGAATCACCAGGACCTGCACGGACAACCCGTAGACCGCACCCATTGGACCCCTCGTTCCCGCCAGAGAAGAGCGCGAAAAGCATCAACGTCCTTGCCACGCCGTCAGTGCGCCACTTCGCCGCCCCACCTAAGCATCGATCTCGGCCACCAGGAAGCGGAAAAGGCGGACGCGTCGCAAAAGCCGATGTACCCGTGTACCTTCACTTCATCTACATCCCTACCCACACCAATGCAGCCTGAAGAAGACACCATCGTCGAGCTCGGCCGCACACGCCAATGTGGCGCGCCACGATCAAGGTATGTCCATTCATTTTTTATTCATTCAACTCCAAAGCACTAATTATTTCCCCGCAGAGCCTCGAAATCCCTGCCTTTGGGTACTCCACCATCCTCGACATCACCGACCTGCACGCCCTCCTCCCACTCCTCGACGCGCACATCCCCGCCCACTATCGCCCCGCATCAGACACCCCGCCCGGCCCGCAGCATGGATTCACGCCCTCGGGCCCAAAGTAGGCCTCCCCCGCTCCCGGACGTGCCCGACACGGCGCGCTACACCCGCCTCACATACCTCCCCTTCCTGCTCCAAACACTCGCGCGCGAGATGACGGAGTGGCCTCGGTTCCGCGCGTCTATCACGCCTCTTCCACCTCCGCCACAGTGCGCACACCTGCTTCTGCAACCACACAAATCCCCCAACCGAAACAAACTCTCGCACGCCGATATCGCCCTCACGCTAGCGACGCTCTCGGGGCTCTACACGCCCCTCCTGCGCGCCGCGGACATGCAGAGCGTCTTGCGCTCGCGGCGACGGCCGCGCATCTCGCGGCTTGGGGCGCTCGGGAGGGAAGACTCCCGCCGCCGCCCTCGCGACCTATCTCGCCCTCGGCACACTCAGCGTAAGCAACGTCGACGCCGGGGCGTGCTCGTCCCCGGGCGGCGGCGTGGCGATCGTGGCGCTGGGACGCGCGGGGTGGGTGTGGGATGTGGGGGCGGAGTGTATTCGGGTGAGAGCGTCCAGCGAAGAGGGGAGTATCTGGGTGAGAGCGGCGACGGGACGCAGAGAGGCGAGCGCCGCCTGAAGCTGCCTGTACCGTGGAGCGCGGACCATCGTGTGGTGGCGTTGCCCAGTACTGGCGCGCGTGGTGTGGAGAGCCCGGCTAGGTTGCTTGTGCGAGTAATCATGCGAGCAATTATATATGCTGCGTCGTATCTACGCGTACGGCGTAGATACAGCAACTTACACATTGGCACCGGCCGTGTAATTCTACCTACCTACCTACCTACCACACACTGTACGTATGATGTACAGCACAAGTGAATCGAAGCGTGGCCGACGGATAGCCATATGTATCTAGCAAAACAGTGGAGAAACAATATATAGCGAATTGAATTGTTACAGTATCTACGCAGTCCGCGCACACACTCCGCCTACCGCGCACCCACGCGCACGCGCATCCACCACCCCCCACCGCACTTGACAGGCCGCCGGCAACGCCACCACCCCGCCGTCGCGTCAGGATCATCTCTCGCAGCGCGCTGTCCATCGACTTCGGCGGGATGCGTTTGTTGCGCACCAGCGCCGGCAGTTAAGCGCCGGCACCAGAAGACAGAGACGCTGCGGTGCATCCGCTCGTACTCCCTATCTGAGGAACAACTGAGGAACGTCGCGCGCGCGCGTGGGTCGGGTCGATGGCTTGGGAGATGCCGGCCCCGCCGACCACACTCAGGGAAGAGGTGGGAGGCGGCGATGCGCAGGAAGGAGGGGAAAGGATCATTGTGCGATCTTTGAGGGAAGAGTTAGGACGGACGGAGAGCCGGAGAGGGGAGAGGGGGGCAAACGTGGGGCGGGGAACAGGAAACGAGGAGCGGGGAGCGGGGAGACGGGAGGCAGAACGCAGCTTCCCACTCACGATGCCGATGCGTATAAAATTTGGGTCCTCAGGAGCGCGCACGCGTATCGCGAAGATGTCGTGTGGGGTTCGTCGAGTGCATCATGAGCCTCATGATGCGGCGTGAGCTGAGGTGGGGTGGAATCAGCATCTATACGCGTAACGAAAAAAGGGACGCGAAAGAGAAGACTCGCTACTCACTCTCACCACAGGCGGCCAACCGCCTTGCTGATCTTGACACTGTCCCGGAACGCCCTCGGGTTCATCAAACACCGCTCGAGCAACGGGAGCGCCATCGCTGCGTGTCACACTGCGTGTGCAGCGGATACGGATGGATGCGGAGGTAGTCCAGCGCGCCCGGGGCGTGCCGCAGGCCATCGAGGACCATCGCGCCGAGGGGCGCGTTGGCGTTGTTCCACATCCAGCTCCGCTTGCTGGTATTCGGAAGCGTAACGTTCTGCAAGCGAGCAAGCGCTCCTGGTTCTGTATGTGCCTATTTGGGGGTTTCCAAAGGGGTATCGAGAATGTCCACACTTTGGCTTATGTAAATCGGACGGCCCCAGTCCGGTCGCGGTCCACCTTTCTCCGGTTAAATGATCGCTGCTACTTTGCCCAGTAGAAGATATGGAAGACGAGGAACCAAGCGCAGGTTGGTGACGAGTCTTCCCAACATGTATATATCTTGACCTTTGGCTCAAGCTATTTTGGTTCTTCGGAAAATATTTGTTATATTCTCTCATTACACAGTTCCTGCTAGTTGAAATGAAAACTTCTCAGAATAAGTATGCAACCAGTGAACCACTGCCTTTTCTGTTTGTGCCCCGCCGCTTGCCGCCTATCCCTATCATGATTGTGTAACCGCCATCAACGCGTTGGGTTGAAACTTGAAACACGTGATCGTGTTGAACTCTACCGGGCATGTCGGCCTTCACGTACCCGACTTTGGCCCAATAGAAGATGACCTCAAGAAACGAACACCGCTTGAGCCGTTGATCTTTGTTGCTAGGCCCAGAAACTTCGAAACTTCCGCTTCCTAAGCGGACTGCCGGTAATCTTCTTCCTTCTTCCTTCTGAGCTATAGATAGCGGAATGATAGCGGCAGAATCCAACCGAAAATTATCTCACGCAGGCTGAGGCGGTGTAGAACTTGAAGTTTCATCGCATGTTATTCCTGCTTCTCTTTCTCTCCCTGTACCTTCGGAGGCGGCTGGTACGCACTGAATGGCGAACAATGCAGCAATTGTGGATGAAAGGGACCCCCTCGTCGACTATGGCGGTACATGGAACGACGCAGGGGACCCCTCAGAATTCAATGGTACTACGAAATGGTCACCAACGCAGGGATCAACTGCATCACTGACCTTTGTGGGTGAGTCATGAATGCATCCTTCTCTCTCTACATAAATCGACGCCAATGTCCACAGGAACCTCTGTTACTGTTTTCGGCACAGTGGGAGCAATCAGTCCTCCCCAAGCCAGTTTATCTTTTCTGGTGGACAACTCAATCACGGGCACATATACGCCTCCTAATAACCTGGCCTCCAATATCCATCACGAGGCGCTCTGGACCTCACCCACTCTGAATGACTCGTCGCACACTCTCGTGATCACCCAAACAACGGCACAGTCGGTTGGAGTGATTTTCTTAGACTACATGATGTACAACACCACCTCCACGGATGTAGGCGCGTATTTCTTCGACGACCGCGACCCGCGAATAAAGTACGTTGGGGGATGGCGTCAATTTGGGTCGGACCCCGACTTTATGCACACCTCCCAAGGAAGCTCGTTCGCAGGAGACTCGTTTACATTCCAGTTCGAGGGTGCGCAACTTTATACTGCCCGTTGATATTCAATTCTGATTCGCTTCGCAGGAAAATCCATTTCTTATTACGGCGGAATAAATAATGGCAGTGCGGGAGAAGTGTTGAACGCGTCCATGGTCATTGACGGAGGTCCGCCAACGTTCTTCGTCCCAGGAATTCAGCCAGCGGCAGTGACAACCAACAACCTGATATTCAACTCGGGTGACCTCCTTGATGGAAACCATACCCTCGTTGTAACAGCGGAGAACGACCATACCGTATGGGCAGACTATTTCCTTGTCACTCCGTCGACGTCGATTTCGAAGCCCCAGACCTCAGGCCCGTCTAGTTTGCCGTATGCCGCCCCCTCTGCGACTTCGCTTCCATCTTCGAAATCGACTCGGACGCCAGTTGGGATGATAGTCGGACTAGCCATTGGCGGTTCAGTCCTTGTTGCATTGGGAGCGCTGATCATCGTTCTTTGCCGACGAAGACAAAGACGTCGTCGCAAATATCGAACACCAGAAGGTAAGTATCAGCAATGGCATGGAATCATTAATCCGTTGAGGCTAATGGCTACCCAGGTTTTACGACTGAGATCCTCGAATCAGCACCTGAACCACAGTGGATCGGGCCTCGCACTCACGCACAACCGTTTTCGTCGGACGAGTTCTCTTCCGTCGCCGAATTGCCTCCAATCACAACATTGCCGAAGTATCGCTCTGTTGTAACCCCGGAAGACAGGCGTTCGGGATCCATTCCGCAAGCGAGGACGTTGACCGTGGAACCGGCCGTAAGGCCCGTAACTGGAACACCACCGACCAATAAACTTGCGCGAGAAGCCCAGCGACGGAATGGCCATTCGCGGAGTCGTTCTGGGCCACTGGATCATGAGGAGGAGCCTCCGGATTATTCAGAAGATTAAATGCTGTGATGGTTACAACTGTGCAGTATAATATTGAAATCACAACCAGTGTCTTGTCCGCGGGCGAAGAAGCAAAGCAGCTGTTGATGTTGTGTTGATTTCATCAGGATAAAATTCTCGGGTTCCCGTTCCATTGGCCGATATCTCACTATATCTCACCAACTCAGTGTAACTGTCGAATGGTAAGAATTTAGTAGAACTTAAAGCAAGCCCGTTCTCGCCTGATTTCGGACAATCCCTGGTGCACTTGAACCAAGAGCAAGCCAAATTGAAACAGCTGAACAGATGAATCGATGGACAGCAGTCGTCAACACGGGAGAAGATCTGCAGGTGTCAGGCTAATCTAGTGAGTACCGAGCCGATGATAACGTGAGTAGTTACCAGCAACTACCAGTATAGCTGCTCGGCAGTATTCGCTGCTATATCCAGCGCAGGGAGCAAGGCTATTATCGAGCTTAGCAACACTCCAGGCGGACCACGCGTCAATGCCGAGTACTCGAGTCAGTGAAAACATTGAAATCAGGATTCCGGGCGCATTTTCATGCCATCCCCAAAAAAACGGCCGGGAAGCTCAGGCAAAGCAAGTGGCTTTCTATTTGGAGGGTTATCTCGAGAGATTGAGCCGTCAACTGAGAATCGGTTGCAGTGACATCTGGGAGGTACAGTGAAGGAGTAAAAACACCAACTACACCTTGCGCATTCGCGGGAAGCCAACTCAAACAGAAATCAATTTCCAGGGGTCTGTAAAGTGCACTTGCTGCGACTCATATGCCACTGGAAGAAACGGTCATGAGGGGAGGAAGAGCTGTCAACGTTTCAAGTTTTCGCACGCAACCAATTCGGGAAAGATCTGCGTTTCTTCTTTCCCACCATGTCGGAACTCTCCAGACTCCAAGACAGAATTTCAAGAAGGAAGGCGACTATGAGGATGAGGGAGCCGTATCGCTCAACCAGGACGAAATCCAATTGGTGAACACGATACCGGACGGCCTGGGACGGACCGACGCAGTTTCGGCGCTGTAGTCATCTGTAAATGTTTCCGTGCCTTGTCTTACAATTTGCGCTAAGCTATGCAGGTCCTCGTATCTCATTACGATGGTGTTCATGCTCATCACGGCTGCGGTGCTCGCCGAGATCTGTTCTGCTGTCCTTCTCAGCGGCTCCATCTACATCTGGGCCGCCGAGAGCGCCGGGCCCAAGTACGCCCGCTTCTTTGGGTTCATCGTGGATGACCTTTGTCGCTGGTAACTGTCAGGTCAGCGCTCTCTGTTCTCCGTTTGTCCCACCGCTGAAATGACGGGGCATCCAGATCACCGCCAACTACGTCGTCTCGCAACTGGCCATTTGGGAGATCGATCTCCCGGGGGAACGACAAACGACAATGTCAAATGGCGCGCGCTCATCTGGGCCCTCTGGAGGCGCTGTTGGTCTTGTCGGTGGCGATCAACTACGTTCCGCCTAAGAGTACTTCGCGATCTTTCGGTTCTGCGTAGCCTTGATGATGCTCGACTTTTTCTCTTCTTTGGCCTATTCCGATTGGCGTTTCGAGGACTTAGGGTTTCGCAGCGCCATTGACCCAACTTGTGAGTTGCTTGTGGCGTATCACAATCCTATCTAAATGCTCATTAGATAATGGGACGGGCGCTCAGCCTGGCTTGAAACGGCTGTTATGCTTGTGAGCGTCTTCTACATCGAAACGCCCTCATGCTCAACGTCCTCCAGCCTTCACCACTGGGACCATGACCGGCTTCGATGCCTCGGGCCACATTGCGGAGGAGATTCAAAACGCGCGAGGTAAAGCATTGTCTTCCTAAAGCCTTGGAAAACGCCGACACTTCCGCAGCGTTGTCGCAGGAAGGGGTATCCTTTCGGCCGCTCTGGCCACTGGCTCTAGGCTTCCTCACCTCTGTCCTTTTCCTATTCTGTATTCCGGACCTTGGCACATTCTTCGCACTCGGAGCCCCGTAGCCCTTTGTGCAGGTGTACTCCCGCGCGCTTGGCAAGGGCCCCGAGCATCTTTATGACGATCATTGCAATCATCGGCTTGATGCTCGTGCGTCTTTTCGCTTTATCATGCTCCTCTTGCTCACGCCGTGCTCTCCAGCAGACCAGTGTCGCCATTGTTGCCGCCTTGCGCCTGGTGTACGCCGTAGCCCGCGACGGCGTCCTCCCCCTGTCGGGCTGGATCAGCAAGGTCACTGTGGACGGCCAGCCGCAGAACGCCGTGACTGCCATCTTCGTCTTTACGGCCGCGCTCCTTTGCACGATTCTCCCCAGCCGGGGCGCCTTCACCAGCCCCGTCAACGCCTGCGGCATCCTCACCATCGCTACCTACGGGCTCAGCATCTCGTTCCTCCGGCTCACCCTTACCCCGAACGACTTCCAGGCGCCGCACTTCCGCCTCGGTCGCTTCGCCAAACCGTTTACGCATGCGTGGCGGTCTTCAATGCTCTGGTGTTTGCCGTGCGTCCCTGACATTCGACGGCCCCTTGCTCGAGCTTATTGCCTTACAGGTCATGATCTCGCCGTTCTCCTTCCCCGTTAGTAGAGAAACCTCAATTTCGTGCGCGACTCGTCCATTCTTTCTGCGCCGACACAGGCCGTCGTGATCTTCGGGGCTGTGACGATCTTCGGTGGTGTCGCCAGCTGGTACTTTACTCCGAGGATAAATAAATGGCTCGTCGGGAGCTCTCTAGTCGACGCCGCCACGAAGTCAAGGAATAAACGCGCCACAAATGGAAACTTGTAGGGAAATCTCTTCCGCTTTACATATCTTGTATATGTTCCCCTCATCTAGCCGCGTAGCTACTCCAGGACAAAAAAATTCATGTCTTTCGAAGCAGCGCGCGCGTCTTCCCACGGGTTGGTATCCGACGCATCTCCTGATGAGCCAAGGTCGGACATGACGGTCCGGGGAACTACACGATGCCGCTGGCCCTGAATTCAGCGGGGACCATCCCTTGTGGGCTGCAGCTATCATGGCTCAATGTTTTTATGGAATTGGGGATTGATTCAGAATTAAGATAGCACTTCCCTACCTGTTACAAGCTATCATCCTATACTAGTAGTAAATTGTCCGACTGGCGAAGGAGTCCATCGTCTCGTATTATCTCTGCGCGGGGCGTTTCAAAAGTGTTACTGACAATCCATTCTTGATTCGTGTTTTCAAACGCTCCGGTCGGCGCCAGTACGGAACAATCCCAGACTTGAAGCTGACAAAAGATATGCTCAAGTTTCAAAATGGCCAGCCAGCCAGAAAAAAAAAGGGCGCACACACCTGATTGCCCGAGGTGGTTTGCCGTCGGTGAGATCGAGGCACTATTGCAGGATATATCATATAAGATCAGCAGTGACTTACGGTTCAACGAACGGCCTCACGAAATTCGGCAAGTCCAAGTTCTTAATAAGCGAATCGCCAGCGTTCGGGTTCCAGTTCTGCTCGTTGTCGTTTGTAATGCAGTCTGCGAGGACGAGTTTGGTCCGTCGTGACCTGGCCGACGGGCGTGACGCAGAGGCCGCCGTCGGACAGTTGGAGCGGGCCGTTGGGAGTGGGCTGGGAGAAGGTTGGGAGGGGAGTTGGGGAAGCAGACTTCGATCACGACGGGTGAGCCGGAGGTTGGGGAGGGGGAGGAGGCGCGACGCAGTGGGAGGGGTCTTTTTTGAGGGAGATGGAGAGGCTGGATTTCGAGTGAGTGGGTACCGGACGGAGACGATTTGCATAGCAATAGGATGGAACGGAACGCACGATTTCGGTTGTGTGAGGGCTAGGTGGTTCCATTTCTGGTTGTCGTTTTGTGCGTCGCAGTCCCAGATTTGAACCTATATATCAATGATTCTTGAACTCCAGCCGTGCGTTTTCGAGTTGTGGGTACGGCGCACGTACCTGGTTGCCATTTTCAATATTCCCATTCGTCAAGTCGACGCACTGATAAGATAAAATCTTCCATGATTAGAGTGTCTCGGGGCGGGATACATATATGGGTCAAGACGAACCTTGTTTTGGCCAGCCCAGGTTATCGTGCTGTCTTGGCCTGCAGGGAGCCATAGCTGGTCTGAGGTACACGATGATTAAACTCGAGCCGGCCCACGCGATATTCACTCACTGGTATTTCCAGAGGCGCAAGTCCAAATCTGGAGTTTCGTGCCGTCGACATTGGCACCGTTTGTTGCATCCAAACACTGATGATGCGTCGTCGACATCTGCGTCATTGAAAAGTACAGAGAGCGTACCTTGTCTCCAAAGATTTGAATAGTGCCAACCACACCCTCGCCTTGAGGGAAAACCCACGAGTTAAGCGCCGTAGCATTTGTACAGGTTTCATTGTCACCGCTGCGCCATCTGCGTTGCTAGCCGCTGCTAAGCAGTTGCCCGCTATGAAAAAAAAAGCGGTATCAGTAGCCCGTGGTGGGATTATCATTGTGCCAGATCGCTCACTCGTCGTAAGAACTGTCGTGAGCTGAACAGTCTGACCAGCTCTGCAAATGCAATAAGTAAATCATACGACGCAGAGGCGAGGCTAGGCGCTCACAGCTGTGCGTTAGCATAAAAACAAACAGCGGCGGACAATGGCAGAAGGTAGGCGATGTTGGGGAGAAACATGTTGAAAGTTTGAAGAGAAATGGATTCATCCGTTTCGTTGGACCTGCTATTTGAATGCTGAGATGTCAGTGGTGGGAAAGGCACAAAACTAGAGACGCCTGGGGCCGGACTTGATCTAGATCGGACTGTTTCATGGCCTGTCGCCGACTCGCGGGCTTCGCGTAGCCTGCGGCGAACTCTTCCCGGCGTATTGCACGAGGAGCTGTCTCGTCTGGCCCCGAGTCTTAGTTCATTCTCTTGATTCGATGCTGAGTGCGGCGGTCAAAGCGAGCCATCGCAGTGACAGCGTAGCGTCACGCTACCTCTTCATCCCTCTTGCAAGCATCCGTCTTCGCGTGTAGACTCGAAACAAAGTCGCCATGTTTCTACGCCGGCTTCCTCTGTAGCCCCGCGCGCTCTCCTCCTCGCGCGTCTCGACTCCAAACGCGGCGTTTAACGCGCGTCTCGACTACATACGCGCTGGACCTCCTCAGAAACCACTTGAAGCCGCGGGGACTAGGTCGTCCCGTCGCGGGTAGGAAACTAAACGATGTGGGACGGGTTGGGTGTGCAGGGTGGGAGCGTGCAGGCGGATGAGAGCGCGAAGCAGTTGAAGGAGACGCTTGTCAAGTCTGCACCAGAACTTGCCCCGACTCGCCAACGAGTTGCTGTAGACCGTATCCATTGGACCCGTCGTTTCTGCCAGAGCAAGACGCGGAACCACGCACCGAAGGCGTCGACATCGCACACCTCGACTGCGACTCTGCGCGCCGCACGCAGAAAATGTAGGCGTTTGGGCGTACCTCTCTGCTTCCTTTACGCCCCCACCCGCACCAACGCTGTCTGAAGACGATATCATTGTCGAGCGCGGCCGCATACGAGTCGCAATGTGGCGCGCCATGGTAAAGGCAAGTTTTTCATTCATCATTCACTCACTCACAAGCACTAACTAAACTATTACCCCCAGAGCCTCGAAATCCGTCTTCGGGTACTCCACCACCGTCGATATCACCGACCTATACTTTCTGCTCCCGCTCCTCAACGCGGACGTCCCCGCCCCGCATCCGACGCCCGCACCCTCTGGACCCTTCGTTCCCACCAGACAAGAACGCAGAAAGCACCACCGCCCTCGCCACACCCTCAGTACGTCACTTCGCGCGCACCCAAGGCGTCGGCCTCGCCCTCCTTACACCGGGAAGCGGAAAAGGCGGGCGCGTCGAAAAAGCCGACGTCCAGGCGTACCTCTCTGCGTCCTCTACACCCTCACCCGCAACAGCGCAGTCCGAAGAAGACGTGGTCGTCGAGGCCGCACACGAGTCGCAATGTGGCGTGCCATGGGCAAGGCATGCCTCCATTCATTTTCATTCACTCACGAGCACTAATCAATCCTGCGCAGAGCCTCGCAATCCCCGTCCTCGGGTACTCCACCACCCTCGACATCACCGACCTACCGCCCTCCTCCCGCTCCTCAACGCGCACATCCCCGCGCACCACTGCCCCGTATCCGAGTTCGACGTCCCGCCCGACCCCGCAGCATGGAACCCTCTCGCGCCCCAACGCAGGCCTTCCCCCGCTCCCGGACGTGCCCGATGCTGGAGTGGCCTCTCTGTGCACGTCCATCACGCCCCGACCCTCTGCATCAAGTAATCCCTTACAAAACACCCAACCGAAACAAACCCTCACCATCCGCCCGCACGCCGACATCGCCCTCGCCCTCGGGGCTCCACAAGCCCCTCCTGGCTCCTGCGCGCTGCGGACACACAGAGCGTCTGCCCTGCGGCGACGTCGCCATCTCGGCATCGGTGCGTATCCGCATCACCTCCACGAGCTCATCTCCCTCGCTCTCGGGAGGGAAAACCGCCGCCCGCCCTCGGCACCTCGCCCCAGCACGCTCAGCGCAAGCAACGTCAGCGCCGCAGGGCCGGGACGTGCTCGTCCTCGCGGGCGGTGTGGCGATCGGGCGCTGGGAAGCGCGGGGTGGGGTGGGTGTGGGGTGAGAGCGGCGACGGGGCGCGGAGGGTGAGCGCCGTCTGAAGCTACCCGTGTCGTGGAGCGCGGGCCATCGCGTGGAGGGGGCGGAGTTGGCAGCGTTTGTCGAGTGTTGGTGCGGGTCAGTGGAGAGCTCGGCGAGGTTGGTTGGGGAGGGGTGTAGCGTGTGCAGTATGTATTCGTACGAGCGATTATATGCTGCGTAGTTACAAGACGAAGAAGCGAGGGAAAGATATGTAGGCAAACATGAAGGATTAATGGATAGCAAAAACAAAGTGTACAGCGAATTGAATAGATGTTTACCCTGCGCCTCCTCCTTCCCTATTGCACCAGCTCACATCCGCACCCATACCCACCACCGCATCCGTACCCAACCCATCCGCAAAATCGAATACACTACCTCTCTTCCCGCACTGCCAAAGCCACCACCCCCGCTGCATCGACTTTGGCAGGGATGCGGTTGCCGTCCTGCGCACCAGCACCCGCACCGCCGGCACCAACAGCCGTACGCCGAATACATACATACGCTCGCACTCCCGTCTTCTCGGATGTGAGGAACGTCACCCCGCGCGCGTAGGTCGGGTCGATACATAGCTTGGGAGATGCCGCCCACGCCGGCGCCACAGGGAGAGGGAGAGGCGGGGATGCGCACGAAGGAGGGAATGGGACCAGTGTGCGATCTTTGAGGGAATAATTGGGGCGGGCGGGGAGAGGGAGAGGGGAGGCAAATGTGGGGCGAGGAACGGAGACGGGGTGTGTATCAAGTTCGGCCCTCGGGAGGCGCGCGCGCATGTTGCGTGCGTATTCGCGGAAAATGCGTGCGACCCCCGGGGATTCGTCGAGCGCATCATCAGCTGGGTGAGGTTGTCGGTATACCCTCTCGTTATGAAAGTCCGCGTCACGCATATAGCGACAAAGATGGACAGGACTGGTTCTTGAGCATGCGGAGGTAGTCGAGCGCGCCCGGGGAGTGCCGCAGGACCTCCAGCACCATCGCGCTGAGGACGTGCAGCGCGCGTTGCTGCAGATCCAGCTCTTCCGCTTGCCGGTATTTGGAAGCATACCTCCTCAGCCGTATCTCCTCCACACGGGCAAACCCTCCTCCAGACTTGTTCCCCGATCTTGCGCGGCCAGAAGAATCGCTCCTGTCGACGTTCTCGCAAAGTCGTGCGTGACGTTCGTTTTGGAAAAACTGTCGAGCGTGGATGTGCGGCTCTTTGCCCGAAGCGGCGAACTGCAAGAGCCCAACGCGACAAGGTCGTTGTGCGGAGACCAGTGTCGAGTACGCCGCCGTGTGGCTGCGCACCGGTGTCCGGCACTTTGTGCATCCCGAACGCAGTGGCGTCGAACGGCGACGGCAGGGGGGGGATCGCGAACGCGCCCCCGCCGAAGGCGTTGCAGGTGATGCTGATTGTATTCCTGCTGTGTAATTCAATGTATCCTGGAAATTCATTGCTGACTGTTGTGTCCATCTGCGTCAAGTCGACCGTTGCCCCGCGCGCGAATGCGCCACATACAAGCCCATACTCGTCCTTCAGCTGTGCAGCATAATCGCCGCCAATGCGTCGATACGATTCCCGTGCCGAATCGATCCCGAGGTGCGAAGCGGCGACTTAGACGGTGTGGAACGCGATGAGGGCGAAGATGTGCACCACAGGTTGAGGATGGTGTGCTCGAAGTCGAAGTAGGAGCTTTTGCACCCGGGGAGGGCGGAGTGTGGCGAACTTCGATGAAGGGGCTGGAGTAGCCACAGCACCCGATGGCGTTTATGGATGTGCCGCCGGGCGTCGACGTCGAATGCTTCAGACCACGCGAACTTGAGCTTTGCGGCGAGGCTGAGGGAGTAGGTGAGGTAGCCCGGGGTGGCGAGGAAGGCGAAGGAGACTCAGAGGGCCGTTGCGACGACGCGGATACGGTGGCGTTGGGGTTAAGAAAAGACTGTAGGGGGTACATGTCGGGGACGCTACGCGTGCTATTCGTATTCGTGGAGCCCGGTGAGAGGGCGCCTGGAGTGGGGAACGGATGTCGATGTAGGCGAATGATAACCGGGGCTCCAAGGTGGTGGTGAGGCTGCGCGTCGTGTTTGTACCGAGTAGTGGAACAATAGCGCCTGCTACATGGCATATCTGGGGTTCGCGGGGAGCCGGAAGCGCGGAGCGCGGCAGGTAGTGGTTTCGTAGTGGGTGCGCACATTGCGTTCGCTGTCGTACAGCTGCCCAGCGCGGGCGGCAGGGCAGGGCAGACCGCTGCAGTACATGTTATGCACGAGGTGAGGGTTCTGCGGCGGAAATGGTCAGTAAGTAAGAATAGAAAGGGGGGAATAGAATAGAGACGCAGATGATGCAAAGAGAGTAGAGGTAGGGGGATGGATGCAAAATGGGAGGTAAGGAAGGCAGGAGAAACGATGGAGACGAACGCAGAAGGATAAAAAACCGGGAGGCGTTAGAAAAGTGAATACCCGATGCCCGCGTTGAAAACGCCCTTCTCCCAAACGAACGAACGATTTCTTCGCAAGAGGAATAAAATAGAATAAAACCCACCTCCCCTCCATGGTCCCGGCCTATACCCTATTAGTTCTCCTTGGTCGGGTTCGCTGTACTGCTCTCCTTTCTCCTTCGTCGGGCTTTCGAGCTGGAGGAGGTTGAGCTGGCGGACATTGACGAGCTCGACGCCGGGGAGGCTATGGAACTCCTTGAAGATGCCGTTGTCTGTATTGTACGCCACGAGGGGGTCGCGACACGGGCGGCGGCGGCGCATCTTGGCCTTGTCTGCGCAGCTTGCGCGAGTTTGAGACCTTTGAGCGACTTGAGAAGGGCGACGGCCTCTTTTGTCTTGGTAACGGACTCGGCGGCGTTGGCAACGTCGAGGGGGACCTCCTCGGTCTGCCCGACGCGGGCCGCGCGAGCGAGGGCAGGGCGGACGTAGCGAGTGTGGAGACGACGGCAAACGACGCTGGCTCTGGTTCACCTTGACGTGCTAATTGCGCCACATCTTGGTGGGGCGTCCACCATGGCACATGTTTCTGAACGCGGCTTGGAAAATGTCAGGACAAAATTAACGGCTTGGTTTCTGGATCGCACCTGGCCAACGCAGTGGTATGTGACTTGTGTGCAGCCAGATCCAGCCTAACGCGCTGTCATCCGCCTCCGCTGGATGTCGAGAACGTCGCCGACTGCCAGGATTGCGGTCAACTAGTCCGTTCGACTGAAGACGACCCTGGGAGACGGACGGACCATCGGGGAGGTAATCAGCTCAGGTCAAAGAGAGGAACAGGGTACTCGCGATCTGGAAGGAGGATAAGAGAGCTGATCAGAGATGAGTGAATAAAAACATCAGTGCAAAGTGCACACACCTTGGATCGAGCCAATTCATGGCTAAAAAATGATGCGCGCGGGCGCTGTATGACGCTGGACCAGCTGCGATTGTTTAAATCAATGACGGGAAGTTGACGGCGTGAATCATGGCCGTACAGTTTGAGCTTTGACCCGACTTGGGGTCCGTGCGCACTTATGACAGTGGCTGTGGTTGCCACGTCTTTCGCTCTCTCCACCAGATGCCCTCGGTAAGTAGGCCTTCTTCTGCATGCAGTGATTGACATACCTCCTCCAATGCAGCAACTTGATAGTATCCTGCCTTCCCAAGATGATCCTCGACCACTGTACTTTAGCGGTGGGAAAACATACGCTACTGTACTCCACTGAATTGATCATTCATTTTGAGTAGGTGGCTTTGGTGGTGCCGGAGGCCCGGGACACCAGGGTGGTACTGGTGGCCCTGGGGGGACTGGGTTGGGTCCCAATGTGCATATCACTGCACAACAGTTCATTGCACCAAATCTCCTGCATGCTACACTTTCTTCAGAGCAAGCATCTCAGCCTGGCAAGATCCGTGCAGCTCAAATTCTCGTGCAATGCCCTTTTCCATCAAAGAAATTTCAGGGCAGAAGAGATATTCTTGACAACATGCACAATTTTTTCACCTCTAGCAAGGGGATCCAAAACATCTATGTGTTATATGGACTAGGAGGTGCTGGAAAAACACAGATTGCTCTGAAATTCATTGATGAGTTGAGATCTCAGTGAGTCTGATCATCTAACTAAGAAATATATGTTAACTTTCATGTTCTAGTGTTTCAGACATCTTTTTCATTGATGCCAATACTACTGCAACAATTGACACAGGCCTCAAGAACATAGCTGTTTTGAAAAATTCTGGAGATTCTCAAGAAGATGGCTTACTATGGCTTGCTAGCAAAGTTGAAAAATGGCTTCTTCTCTTTGACAATGCAGATGATCCAAGCATCAATCTGAATGATTTCATTCCTCAATGCAATCACGGAAATATTATCATCACCTCTCGAAATCCTGAACAATGTGTTCATGCTGGGTCCTACTCTCTAGTGTCAGATATGGAAGAGAAAGATGCAGTGACATTGTTACTCAAGACTGCTGTACAAGAGGCTTCAATCAGGCATGAACAAATTGCAGCAGAAATAGTAAAGGTCAAATAGTTTAACTTTGAAACTCTTTCAATTTGACAATGATAATTTCTTAGACATTGCATTATTTACCTCTGGCAATTGTTCAAGCTGGGGCATTTATATCAAAATCTCAGGATCTTGGCGGCTATTTGGCTCTTTATACAAAGAACCAAGCACGACTGCTTGGGAGAAGCCTGCTCAGTCTCATGACTGTTATGCTTGGACTGTGTACACAACTTGGCAAATGAGTCTTGATCGACTTAGCCCAGTAGCTGCTATGCTCTTGCAGCATTGTTCATTCCTCCATTACAATGGTATCTCAGAAAAAATCTTTAGTGATGCATCTGAGTACAAGTTTCCATCTGATGGTCCAACTAGAGAAGAACTGCAGGAGACACTGGAATTTCTTTCGCATTTTCAGGAGCCAACTGGTAAATGGGACTCTTGGAAGTTTATAGAAGCCATAAATGAGGTTCAAGCCTATTCCTTGATCAGCTTTGATGCAAAGAAGATGTTTTTTTCAATCCATCCATTAGTACATGCCTGGAGTCAAGCAACAGTAAAAAATCCTGAAGGATATGCATCTACAACAGGGTCCATTCTTGGTATGGCTATTTCAAGACAGCTAGAAAATATTCAATTAGCGAGGCTGAAGCTATGCTCACATATAGAATTGGCTGTACAGATAAATGCAGAGATAGCTCCGCTGTTTAGGTTGTATTATGGTTGGGTTTTTAGAGGAGCTGGAAAATATAAAGATAGCCAGAAGCTGTTAGAAAAAGTACTAGATGAGTGGAAACAAGATCTAGGTGACCACAATCCAGACACTTTAGCTGCAATGAGTCAGTTGGCCAGCACATATTCAGACCTAGGAGAGCATCAGAAGGCCAAAGAACTCAACCTCATTGTGGTGGAGAAACAGAAACAGGTTCTGGGTGACGACCATCCAAAAACCCTGCATGCTATGGGCAATCTGGCCAGCACATACTCCAATATGGGTGAACATCGAAAGGCTGAAGAACTCGAGGTCATTGTGCTGGAGAAACAGAAACAGGTTCTAGGTGATGACCATTCAGACACTCTGCTTACTATGGGCAATCTGGCCAGTATATACTCAGCCCTGGGAGAACATCAAAAGGCCGAAGAACTTAAGATCATTGTGCTGAAGAAACGGAAACAGGTTCTGGGTGATGACCATCCAGACACTCTGCTTGCTATGGGCAATCTGGCCAGCACATACTCTAATCTAGGAGAATGTCGAAAGGCTGAAGAACTCCAGGTCATTGTGCTGGAGAAACGGAAACAGGTTCTGGGTGACGACCATCCAAAAACCCTGCTTGCTATGAGCAATCTGGCCAGCATATACTCTTATCTGGGAGAACATCAAAAGGCCAAAGAACTCAAGGTCATTGTGCTGGAAAAGCTGAAACAGGTTCTGGGTGACAACCATCCACACACACTGCTTGCTATGGGCAATCTGGCCAGCATATACTCTAACCTGGGTGAACATCGAAAGGCTGAAGAACTCAAGGTCATTGTGGTGGAGAAACGGAAACAGGTTCTGGGTGATGACCATCCAGATACCTTGCGTGTTATGGGCAATTTGGCCACCACATACTCCAATATGGGAGAACATCGAAAGGCTGAAGAACTCGGGGTCATTGTACTGGAGAAACAGAAACAGGTTCTGGGTGACGACCATCCACATACCCTGATTACCATGGCTATTGTGAAATATATCCAAAGCCAAAGAAACTTGGCAGGCTCTAATTCAATTCCGTCTAAAAGCATTCCAGTATCTGATCACCCTTTTATCTTGACACTCATAGCCAGAATGCAGCATAACATGGTTATTGAGACTGACCCTGAAGTGGATTACGAGTACTTATGTAATCGTTCTTAATAATCCTGCAGGGGAACTTTTCGCGACCCTCGTAAATCTATCGAACAAGGAAAATAGTGGCTGTCCCTATTTTCAATACGATTTTGTGACTTCTTTCCGAAAAACATCAGCCGGAACAAAGTTGATCCTAAATATCACAAACACTTTGTGAATAAATAGTGGCGGTACATAGATATCCTTATGTAATGGAATCCGATTTTGCTGTGGGCGCCGTTCTTCACACATTTTTCTAAAGCAATTTTTGGTCATTTGCTCGTCCATGCCCAAACCATTATCTAAGCCGTTGAAACTTGGATAAATCCACATTCACAGTTTGCATGTAGCAAATTTCGATCCACTGCCCTCTTTTGGCCAAACCAGCTTCTCCTTTTCACCACACTTACTCGACTTTCGACGTTGACTCGTTACTTTTACCGACCCACCTTCCCCGTCCACAGTTTCTGCCCAATTCGCTTCCCTTCTGGTTACTAGCCCTCTTCACCCCTATCACATCCCTCCTGTCTCACCGCTGCTTATACATTCCCGCCCTGTCTTTCCGCTCCTTATACACTCCCATCATGTACGCTCGCCCCATCTTTATGGTTCTGTCACTATTGCTTGCAAACTTCTTTCTGCGCCTGCTTGGATCTTGGCCGGGTCGTGACCCATATGGACGCTGTCCTTCGGCTCGCGTAGCCACAGAAATTTGCACTTGGCGGGGTCTGAGAACCTTTGTCCCTATTTGTCCTTCTATATCCGATTGCGCGCTGCGTACGACGCCTGAACAGAATGTGGAAGATGTGTTCGCTGTCTCTAACCAGCTCTCAATATGTTCAATTCCGCACTCGCGCGACGTACCATACGTTCTTTCTCTTTGGATCAACCTTCAACACCATATTGCGTTCGTCTACACAATCGATCGTAGGTGGCTTCCACGCATCGTTGTCGGCAGGTTACAGTTGAACTCCACTCGGTTTCTCCATCATCGCCACGACTTGCAAGTTTTGACGGACCGATTTGAGGACGACTTTCGTAACCGCCCCTATCTCAGATCGTTAGCGCATTTAGCAAGAGAATCAAAGGTACCGTCTATTTATCTTTTTTGGACCAAAGCCCATGCCCCTGGGTTTTTATGTTCAATATATGTGGACGCATTGACTGGCATTCGACCGTCGTTGAAAATCATACAATTACTGTGTGCATTGCGCCATCCACGGAGACATATACCCATTCGCTTCTCTGCTGCACGGTACGCGGGAGGTGGTCGGCTGCCCAACATCACCGGTTCCGTCCTGCATTGTTTTGTAATTGACAAAGACGCCAAAATTTCGTTGACTGATGATTTCGTATACACCCGACATTGCTTGATCTCCCGGCATTCCGATCTATTACTCGACCCAAATCTCGTATGTTCGAACATTCCTCTTCGATTGATTGTGGATTACCTTAACAAATCCCAACTTGAGGTCATCGCCCATCACCATGGCTGCTTGACCGGCTCCAGAATGTCGGCCAACGAATTGAAGCATGTACTGTCGAATCACACCTGCAAATGTGGTAACTACATGAGTGTTTTCAAATTGAAAAGACGTGACAACGTACCCAAGGCCCGACCTTCAACTACATCAGACAATAGACCAAAAGCAGCGAAGTCCAATTCTCACCCCACCTCAAATCGTAGCACCCAAGGAACCACGTTCCCTCCGCCTCCGGCCTCCAAGGATTTGCAACATACCATTTTATCGGGTTTTTGCGATGAATTTTTACCTTCTGTTTTTGAAGAAGTCGGATGCACGGTGTGCGGCCAGCTCGTGCTAACACCGGGGAGAAAGAATGACGCACCTGGAAACGTACTGCCTTTAACGCATGCGGTTGGCACATGTGTGTGACATGTCACGAAGGGTCTAGGCAGCAAGGGCCCTAGCAGTGGCTTGTATGGAGAAACGTGGGTGCGAAAGGCCTTTGTGACACGTCACACACAACTGCCGAACAGGTGCGTTAAAGGCAGTAGAATTCTTAGTGCGTCAATCTTTCTCTCCGGTGTAAGGTCGCGTGCTACGCCTAAAGAAGATGTTATGCTGAATTTTGACGTCTTGAAGCGAACCGACGTCACCCGGCGAGAACGTTTGAGCCCCAAAGATCCTATAGTCGACGAAGAAGGTCCGGTACTTGATCAAACTTGTAGTCATGTTTGCGTTCCATGCGAAAAAGCACTTCGCCGCCGTTCGGTCCCTGTTCATGCTTTGGTTAATCATCTTTGGATCGGCGCAATTCCCTGGCAGTTGAGAGACCTGAAGTTTGCTGAGCACATGCTAATAGCCAAAGTGCGACATAACCGGTGTGTAGTACGTGTGGCATCCGGAGGGGGAAAATGATGGCGAACGCGATCATGTTCCAATCACCAATAGCCAAAATTTATCACAAACTCCCTTTGTCGAAGAACGAGCTGAGCGAAGTGCTCGCTTTTGTCTTCCTCGGCTCCGCCAAACCTACTAAAGAAGACTTTGGCAGAACGCCGATGTTAGTCAGGAGGGCGAGAGTCAAAACCGCTTTAGAATGGTTGAGGTTGAACCATTCAGACTATCAGCATTTGGAAATATCAGCCGAGAATCTGGCCGTGCTGCCCGAGGCTGGCATCTTTTGCGGCGTAGAATGGAAAGAAACCGGCGTCGACGATCCAATACTTGAACCTGAAGGCTTGAGTCAGCACGACACAGGTGAGAACCGTGAAGGGACAACCGAAGGACCTTGTCCATTTGTGGTGTCCGGCCTGACGGGTCATCAGTATGATAAGGCAGATTTTGAGACATTGAAAGCCGTCGCAGTGGACCATCTCAAATCGGGCGCGAAAACGCTTGGCGTAGGCCATTCCGTGAATCCTGAATCCACTTACAATAACCCCCAGCTTTACCCCCAAATGTTCCCTTGGCTTTTTCCTTACGGAAAGGGGGGCATTGGACAAGCAGAGCACAAGTGGCGTATATCCGACGACGCGCACAAAAAGTTCTTGCTGCTTTACCACGACAAACAGTTTCAAATGGATTGGTATTTTCCCATGGTCGCATTCAACGAAGCACAAATGAAACGATCGCAAACTGGGGGCCATCTGTTAGTCGAACGCAAACAAAATGGCACGCGTTACTGCTAAATTGCAAGCATTGGACGGTGCTGTTCTGTCTGACTTGGCCAGACGACTAGAAGCGGGTGAACATATCAAGACGAAGACCCCAGCTGAGCAAGCTTGCTTCGACATACTGAATGAATTGGAACACGTCGGATCGCAGGTGCAGGGCTCTTTGGCCTCGAAGAAACATCAACGCAACGAGCTATGGTCCGCGGTTTCTTTCAAAGGCGCTCCTACTTGGTTTGTGACGTACGCACCCGTGGACACTCATCACCCGTTGTGTTTGTACCTTGCAGACACCAAGCTAGCATTCTCCCCAGATTTGCGCGGGAAAGCCGAGCGGTTGGACCTCATAGCCAAAAATCCTGTCGCAGCCGCTCATTTTTTTCACTTCATCACCGAAGCCTTTATTAAGCACGTACTTGGGGTTGGTTCGGACCATCCGGGTTTGTATGGAGAGACCGACACCTATTATGGCACCGTGGAACAACAAGGACGCTTGACTTTACATATGCATATGCTTATTTGGATCAAATGCGCCTTATCGCCCCAGGAAATTCGTGATAGAATCATGGACCCTGAAGGCGCGTTTCAAAAAGCAATGCTGCAATATCTTGAATCGTGCCAAGTGGGCCAGTTTTTGACGGGGACCATAGCTGACGTTCGAACCAAAGTCCCGTTCGTCAAGCCGTCCCGTGGAATGCACGAATTAGACGAGCCTGTACAAGAAGTCGATGTACCAATAGGTTACAAAGACCCGACACAAACCTTACCTACACGACCCCCCCCTGTGTGTCCCAAGAACTGCGGTCTTCCTTCGTGCGTCCAATGCAATCGGGTGAGCGTTTGGTGGACGCAATATGAGCAATGTGTAGATGACCTTATGTTACGATCGAACACTCACAGTTGCTTTAAGCCCATCGTTGGAACTGATCTGTCCAAGCCGATGGCTGCTGGCGCGAAGTTCAAGGTATCAGTTAGTGGTTGTCTGCGTCAGGATGGCACTTGTTCAGCGCGATTTCCGAGGGACATACATTTGACTTCCGAAGTTGATTCAGAAGATGGATCTATCACGTTGAAACATTTAGAACCTAATATCAACACAGTCAGTCCTCTTTTGACATACGCTTTGCGATGCAACACGGACGTCACCAGTTTGTTGTCTGGGACCGCAATGAAAGCTGTAATCGCGTATATATGTGATTATGTTACTAAACCCAGTCTAAAATTGTATCACGTATTTGACGCTGTAAACACTGTGTTGCATAGGCACACACAAAGCATAAACACGTCGCAAACAATCGAATTGAACGGCAGGCGGTTGATTACCCAAATGGTGAACACGTTGACGTCCAAGCTCCAAATCGGCAGTCCAATGGCCAGTATGTATCTACTCGGGAATCCTGATCATTATACCAATCTCAAGTTCAAGGTTTGCTGGTGGAGAGCTTACGTCGCGGTGGTGACTAAAGCATGGCCTGACCCTTCGACCGACGCACCCAATGGCGAGGTAAATTGTTTACCAGAGTCGTAAATAGAGGATGAATCTAACAAAGCAGTGTTAATGAAAAGCACCAAAGAGTTTGTAGGCGCAACGGCAGTTGACGATTTTCTTCATCGTCCCGACGAATACGAGCATTGCAATGTGTTTGAATTCGTGCAAGTGGCCACCAGATGCAAGCGCACGCGCGCACAAATGGCTGAGTTCGCTTTAAGCCTTGGCGAAATTCTGCCGGACGATGATCTGCAAATGGATCCGAACGAACGCGCGCTCGAAGGCTGCCACGAAGATCAAGACGATGATTGGCTCGAAAAAGACTTGCCTGCAGATGCCGGGAAAGAAGCATTGGATGAATTGCGCTCATATGCGTTGAGAAAAGAACATCCTCTGTGGCGCACCCACTACATTAAATGCGACCGACGACAAATATCAATTACCGTACCGAATTTTATAGGTGGTTCTCTGCCACGGAGAGATCAAGGGGATCGTGAGATGTATTGTCGCACGATGTTGACGTTATTTAAACCTTGGAGAAGAGGGGAAGACCTAAAGACCAGCGAACAAACGTGGGACTCTGCGTTTAACGCGTACACATTCGCGCCCAACGACTTACGTACAATGAATAATTTTAACTTGCGATATGAATGCAATGATGCTAGAGATGATTATTCCGCGCTTGACAAATCGAAGAACAATTCTTTCTCACTCTTAGACCGTCTTGGGCGGGATGGAGAAGATGAACAACCGGGCGACGGCTCGTAACTTGGCGAGACGGACTTCCAAGCTTTTCTTGAACAATTGTCGGACCTCAAAGGACCTAGGCAAGTTTCAAAAGACACTCAGATGTCCGATCTCGAAAACGTACTGACCAGAAACGGCTGGACGATCAGATTGGCCACGCTCACGGAGCCTTAAAAGCAAATGTTAAATACACGATTGTCAGGTAAACAATGGCAAAAAAAACAGAAAACATTGAAGGGCGAATTGTTTGCTGCAAAGTTTGTCAACGCACCCAAGAATTTGAAAACGACGCAACATGTTCCAAGTGAACACGTTGAAGGGGTGTCTGAATTACCCGCTACGTATTTTACCAAAGAGTACGTAGCCAAACAAGAACAAGCAGCCGATAATGTTCGGGATGTCCTCGCGGAGTTCAAATTGAACAACGAACAAGAAAGAGCATTCCGGATAGTTGCTAATCACTCACTGGAAAAAAATGCAGCACCTTTGCGTATGTATTTAGGTGGGGTAGGCGGCACTGGCAAAAGTCAGGTTATCAAAGCTTTGATTCAATTTTTCGAAAGTCGAGGCGAAGCTCACCGATTTCTCGTACTCGGTCCGACTGGTACATCAGCCGCTTTGCTTGGAGGCAGCACTTATCACTCTGTGTTAGGCATTCGGGATGGAGTGGATGAAGATAGTCACCAGGGCGCGTCAGTCAAGAAAATTCAAGAGCGCTTGAGGGGCGTTGACTACATTTTCCTAGACGAGGTTTCAATGGTGTCCTGCCAAGCTTTGTACAACATCAGTTCAAAACTCGCATTCGCCCTCGGTGAATGCAACGTACCGTTCGGCGGCATGAACATGATTTTTGCGGGGGATTTCGGTCAATTGCCGCCCGTGAACGCTACGCCCTTGTTCAGTGGCAACCATGAACCATCGCCATTCCGCCGCGCTAGGCAACGTAAATGCGAGCAAAGGGCTGCTATAGGCAAAATTACTTTGGCAACAGGTGACGACGGTTGTGATTCTCATACAAAACATGCGTCAACGCACCGAATCGGTGGAAGATTCCAAATTCCGAACAGCGTTAGCAAACATGCGGTTCGCAGCTTGCACATCTGAAGACATTGAATATTTGCAAAGTCGTACTATTGGCGCCTCACCAGGTAGACCGAACTTTAACGACGAGGCGTTGCATAACGTATCCATCATCACCGGCATCAATGCCCACAAAGACAAAATCAACGAGCTAGGGAGTAAACGTTTCGCTGCTGAATCAGGCCAGGATTTGGTGATTTTTTCTCAGAAGATTGCTGGGAACAAACGTTGATGGCGACAAACGGAGGCCTCACGAAGCGAAAAAACGTGCCGCTGCATCTGTTACGAATGATATTCCCAATCCCATCCAAAATTTGTTGTGGCATGCTCACCCTAGTACTACCTCGTACAACATCCCGGGCAAACTGGCGTTGTGCATTGGATTGCCAGTCATGATAAGGCATAACGAAGCGACGGAGTTATGCATCACGAAAGGCCAAGAGGGAAAAATTGTGGGATGGCAAGCTGCAAGGGGTCAGCGAAAACAGCGCATACTTGACACGTTGTTCATTGAACTCACAGATCCACCAAGGACTGTCGAAGTACCAGGGCTGCCCCAAAACGTTGTGGCTCTCACCGCGAATAAAGAGAAGATATGGTGCAATTTGCCCGATGATTCGACGCTCCAAATTACGCGTTCCCAGGTTCCCGTGCTGCCCAATTTTGCTATGACCGATTATTCGTCCCAGGGCAAAACGAGGACGCTCAATGTGGTTGACCTCAACAATTGCAAAAATCATTTCTCGTATTATACTGCCTTGTCGAGAGGCACTACATCGGCGGGCACCGTTATTTTGCAAGGGGCGGACTGGGGAAAGATCACAAAGGGAATTAGTGGATATCTGCGGCAAGAATTTAGGGAGTTAGAGGCTCTGAATGAAATCACGCGCCTTCGGTACGAAACGCTATTGCCCACTAAAGTCAACGGCATCAACCGACGTGAGCTTCTTCTTGCTTTTCATTCATGGAATAACGGGACGTTCGAACTTGCGAACGCTCACCCTGCTTTACAGTCGCTTCCGAACGAAGGACCAATTCAAGCTCTTCCCGTGCTTACTGGTAAATGGGAACTCATTGCCGATGATCAGAAAAAGTTCCTGAAAACTCACAAAAGTGCCAAAATTCCTGTGCCTCCCACCGAAAAAACGCCCTGCAGAACAAACAGGCACGACCTTGCCTGTTAAAAAGCCGAAGTTAAGCGAACCAACACCACTGGGGACCAAGTGGGATGATAAGGATTACAGTTGTGCGTACGACGCTTTGTTCACTTGCATGTTCGACGTCTGGGACGAATTTCGAACTAAATGGTCGCAACGTTATCGGGAAATTGGACTCACATCTTCTGTTCTGACGGACGGTTTCGAAGCGGTGCATAACAAAGTTACTTCGCTGAACAACGCGAGAGACGACGTACGGGCGCTGCTGACTGCGTTAGAACCTGAACATTTCCCTCGCGGGCAAAGGCTTACCGTGCTTGACAGGCTGGTACATGGGATGTTTGGAGCGAAATCCTGGGGAACGACCAATGTGAAATGCACATCCTGTGGAATGAAATCGCGAAATGATTGCAACGTACAATGTTGTATGGATATTACTCACAATTCGCGTCTGATCACAACGCACAAATCGCAATACACGGTAAGCCACTGGTTCAATTCGCAATGGACGTCACAATCCGAATTCTTGTGCGGCGTTTGCAGTAGCCCTACAATTACACGAATAAGCCTAAGGGCAGCACCGCCCATCTGGTTCATGCATTTGCCGCCTTACACCATGCGTATAAGTCAATCATTGACATTGAAAGTTGACGGCACAGAAATACGATACCTTTTGCGAGGCGTCTTGTACCTCGGGGCTGCCCATTTCACTAGTCGGATTATTCGACGCACGGGCCAATGTTGGTACCACGACGGTAAGGTGGCGGAAGGAAATCTTGAATGTGAAGGTAATCTTCGGGATCATGGGGACAATTTTTTGGCCAGCCGCAAATTTGGATCAGTAGTCCAGAGGGCGGTAGGGGTTTTGTATGCTGTGGATGAAGAATGATTGTGAGCGGTGCTACACCTTCGGCGTGGAGGTGTCAGTCGAGCTGTGCTACTGTATGTATATGCGCTAACAAAATACTCTTGTTCTCGTATGTAGGCTACAGCAATCGTCCGCACGTTCATGGACGTTAAGAAGAAGATCGGAAAGGCACGTGAGTTGTCACATCCTTTACCATAACGAGAAAAACAGGCCACCGTGACCACAGCACGAGTTTCTCGTCATGATTGACGCATTGACGTCATGTGATCCTTTTCATTTTGTCTTCTACGTCCATCTCTTTTTCTGCCAGGTAAGATTCGCTTATAGCGTATACGCAAAGTGTATTCAGTAAAGGAAAATCCGTCGCAATGGTCAAATCAATCTATGAGAGCGTCGCCCAGGCACCAAGTTGTTGCTTTTGGCGGAGAACGTGTCGAGGAAGCTCAATACTGACAATCTTTCATATTCCAGGCATTTCGGTGAAATTAACATGAACAATATGTCCCTTACTTCCAGCTTAGCCTTGTCCGAGGAAGACCCTAGCACATCGATTGTCTCAAGATACAAGTTAACTTATCCGCCTTTGAAACGCGTTCCTCCCTCTTTCGTAGAGCACGACTTTTGGAACGCCTTGTGCGGCGCCGATGGAATTTTTCTTTTTCGCACAGCAGTGCTTTGCATCACGCCAGGATATGTTGTTACAGCCGACCAAGCGTGTGTCGCATTGTCTGCTGGATTGATGCCGTTCGTACGTCCTCAAACTCTTATCGATCCCGTGTCACGATTAACACAGCTCCTCAGAGGCTTGCGATTTCGCACTTGGACGCAGAATGCGAGGTCCCCGACGACATTACTATGTTCTTGGTCCGCGTTCGATACCTTCTCTCTCTCGCTCAATATTTCGACGAAGAGTGGGCCAAGTTCGAATGGCCGTCGCCACGTTTCGAAGCGAGCCAGCGTGTTTTTTGCTTTGTTCGCTCCGAACTGATCATCATTGTTAGGCTCATTTTGTGGACCCCGTTCAGGATTGGCAAAGGGCAAAAGGGAGCCCAGCAGAAGCGAATTGGCTTCTGCACCTTCGCTAGCGCTGGCTGACCAGGATACATCTCTGACTACGGTGAGGCTGTAACATTTGGTGCTTCGTCCCTTCATGCACGATGGCTGAATTGATATTGAGGACACTGCCCTTGTCGGAAACGTTAACGTCGTCAGCAGCGACTACCGCCAGAGAATCGACGCCTCAAACAATCGCACCGCTATCAGCCAAGTGCCTGAGATCGATGATCCCTCCTGCATATATATTTTCGGGCACAAGATAACATCGTTCAAAACTTCTAGATATCAATTCTCATATCCTTCTCTGGAGGGGCACTCTGTCTATGGGTTTTGGGACGCTCTCTGTGGTCCAGACGGAATTTTTTTCGCTCGGAAAGCCTTTGTCTGCACGAACGCGAACCATGACGTTGACGCCCCGACTGCGTGTGTCGCACTTTCCGCTGGTTTGCGGCCGTTCGTAAGCAGCTTTATGGCTTATATCAGTTGATTTGCTTTGGCTTATTTGTTGTCCAGAGGCTCGCCGTCTCCAGATTGGACGCGACCGCTTTTATTGACACGGACGTTACCGACTTCCTCGTCCGTGTGCGAAAGCTCGTATCTATAGCGCGCGACTTTGATCCAGAATGGTCGCTGTTCAAATGGCCGATCACGAACTACCAGGTATGTAGCGACGATTCATTGGATTTGTTTTCATAAGACCAACAGCCACCCTTTGTATTCCCTGGCCAACTCTGGCAAAATCCTGAAAGAAGACCGACGAGGAAAGAACTTGAAGATGCACCTCCATTGTCCATCGACGTAGACGTTGATTGAATCATCCTAATCGGCTGCTGAAAGTACGATTGTATACAACAGATGAGATGTGATCGTTCGCATGCCTATAGAAACACTCGCGATCTGAATTCTTGATATTTTCTTTGTTTCACTGAGTGTCGTATTGGATGCGTTTCCTTGTGCCCTGGTGCTCGTCAATATATTATTGCCAGGCAGCGTACTGCGTTATCGTCCCAATCACCGGAGTTGCGTGCTGTAAGTACGCGATTATGACACGTGGTAATCGGCATCTCGGCACGAAATTTCTCGTTACGTTGAACGCTATCAGATCAAGATCAGATTTCTCTTTTGTCTCGAGCTCTCATTTGCCACTTGTCCGAAGTAGGTCGAAGTACACTACCGCTCGTAAAAGTACATCAGTATCTTCAAACGAATAAGGCTTGCTAAGAATCATGGACATCGACGGAACGCTAACTGAGTGTTCAGTAGAATTTCTGCGCACATTCAAGCCAAGAGGCAATGGACGTTTCCATTGCAGGTGTATCCAAAGTAAGCTGTTGCCTTGAAATAAAGTATGGAAGTAATGTTCTATTGTTCAGTCGTCTAAACTTAAGCGGGACCGCGTACGCCCATTGATAAGTTAATTACACACGGATGGCTCATTTAGCCCAGGAGCACACCACGGGGAAACGCATGATCATGAATTTTTTGGATTTGGAAGCTGAAGGCTGCGACGACGGCGAAGAAAGCGATGGCAGTTTGACTGACGAGTCTGACGATACCGATGGTGGCTTCGACCATGCGACGGACTTTGTTTTCCGCGACGATTCCTGCGAAATGGGAGACGAAGAACTCCGTGCAGTTGCCCACAAATTCGAAGAAAGGGCGAAACAAGATCGAGCAGCCACTATCGAAGGATACAGTGACGGTGCTGATCCGTTGGTGCGCGCCATCGATGTCGGCGCTGCACCTTTGTACATGTTCTCTATTCCGCCTTCGACAGAGATCGAATTCCTGCATTTTCTGACAGAAAAGTGCACGTCTGCATACTCAGCATTCACGCCATCGTTGGGGTCAGGCATAATCTATGTCGAAACACCTTCTATCGCACTCTTACAAAAGGACTTAAAAGCTTATCTCGGAAGTTATCGCATACGACGCAAACCGAACGCTCTTGAGATCCTCGAGAGTGTCGAGACTTTGAAGATGGCACCGGCGATAGAGCATGTCGGCAGATTTCGAAGGCTCCGGTACCGACAACAACAGCTGGAAGCGGGCGACCTCGTGTTTGCCACCGCGCCACAAGTGTTCTTGGCGATTCCTCGCATATCGTATGGTCCACATGAAGGTCATGGGCCAATCCCCCAAGCCCTATTCGACAATGAAAAATTCACCAAATTTTGCAATGGCCGCGTGCACGACCGTCGTAACCATCTCGTCTTGGTGGACAAAGGTCGTCTAGTGTACCAGCGGAACGGGTTACAGCGCGTGGATTGGCAAGAGTCCCATTGGCGCCATATGTTCATTGATGGTGTCACAACACCTTCCGACATGGAACTCGAACTATTCGCGGCCGCAAAAGACGTTCGTATGTCGACGGCTCCCAGTCTCGAAACGTACAGCGCTTTGGATAACGGAGATCGCGTAGTCGGTGTGCACGGACGCCATGAAGGACGAACTGGGCGGATTTGTGCCGTTTGGACGAGGAATGAGTCTTCGTCTTCGAAACGCAGACGTTGGGCAGTAGTTCAAGATGAAGAGGCTTTCAAGGTCCAGCTGGCCGTCCCATATCGAAACAACGAGTATCGGACTACTTCTGCGCAAAAATATCGGACTTGCGTCCGCACGTTCTAGCAACGTCCCGTCCGATTCAAGTCGGAGACCGAATCAAAGTAGTGGATGGGGAGATGCTACTAGGAGAATCGGCAGCCGTCGTGGATTGTTTTTGCATCGGTCTGGTGGAAGTCCGGACGAATGGTGATACGACAGGTGAAAGCGTTGTGCTGAACTTAACCGATGTCGCTCTCGACATGAATGTCGGGGACGTTGTCAGATTGAGCCGCGGGCCAATGTCGGGTGCTGTTGGCATGATAGTCGGTTTCCTCAAGGACGGAAGTGTATCTTTTTTTCCTGTGAGTCAAGAATCTTTAGAGTGTACACGTTCTCACTTTCGCAAAGTGCGACCACGCCCGAATTCGCCGCATTACATCTGCACGTTCAAAACTTTTGGATGTACGTGCTACGCCTATGTCGTTTATTTCGCTTACCAGAATAGTCCGCGGGGAAAGAGGACATATCGGTGCGTGCCGTGCGCTTCATAGGCAGGTCTCTGGAGACTCAAATATCTTAGGTCATTGTACCGCTTTCCAATGTGCAACCATTCGCGAAGATTGGTTCGCGTTTTTGCCAAGCACCGAGCGCAACATTACGAAACAAATACACAATGAATGGTTGGAAGAAATGTACACCGGGAAGGGGTACGACAATTTGCCCGTCATGATCTGCGGTGCGCATCACATGAAAGGCTCCTTCGGCACGGTGGTTGGTTATCATCGTCCATGGGCCGTCAAGAAGCCACCACCCACATAGAATTTCGCACGAACGAACGCGGAAAATTAACAAGCTTTTGGAAGCCAGACGAAGATCTAGTCTCTTTGACAGTTCAATTTGACGGTAAACACGAAAAAATTACAGTTCCCCTGAAGCACGTGTCGAACGGTAGTGAGTGTGTTCCTCCTATGATATGTCCGATCATGTAACCATTTATAGTTCGCGAAAACCGCTTTGGGAGTACAAGCTCATGAGAAGTTTTGACACCGGAGTGGTCTCAATGCGGGAGAACGCTGGATTGCGAAGCTCAGAATGTGTACCCATACCTTCAGGCCCGTCAGACCCTCTATCCGCCGCTGTGGATGTGCAATTGACTCGGACATCGGATTTGTACGGTGAATGCTGTGTGTTATCAAACAGCGACATCGACTGATCTATTTCAGGGGAAACGACCGGCGATTGGCTTACCATGCCGAAACTTGCTGGCAAACGCATTGATGTTAAACTTCTCGGGATGAGCACCACCCGGTTTCCCAAACATGCACCTCCTCGTTCAATGGCGTACGAAAATGGACAGGCTACATGGTTCCATTCAAAACACCGCTTCAATCTGGGATGTTCACTAGACAGAACTTCAAAGTCCAGTTGGATGGTTCCAGGAAATCGATAGGGTGCCTGCAGACGCCATTCGCCCCTGCAGACAAAATCCGGACGGGTCGTCCATCGACAGCACGAAATGCAGGGTCATTATTGTTGGACCTGATGTGACGGAAACAAACTATGTCGGAGAATATGCAGAAGTCATACCTGGAAACGCGGCTGAACCGCTTGTGGCCGTCCGTTCCCAATTCATGTTTCACCGCATATGGCACATTTCCTTGTCATCACTATGCCGTTCCCGTACACCAGCGTCAGGAGCAACGATGGGGTCGTTGCAGATTCACTGTGTTCTGAGATGGTGTCTCACGTATGCTTTGCTCGAAAACGACGAATGTGTGATTAGATATCAATGGAGTATTTATGTACTACGTTCTCTATTTTACAGCAGAGGAATGAAGACGGACGACGACTAAAGCACCGCGTCTGCGGGGAGATTAACAAGCATAGCGGCGAGCGCGTGCCATTGACGGCCTGAAAGGTAAGTGAGTACGTTGTCCTCCAAAAAGCAAAGCCAACTAACGGGCAGGATTATAGGGTGTACGACGCGCGGTGGTACAGCCCTCGCCCCCGAACGTCCACGAGATGACGTCATCCCGTGGTCGTACGAGTGGTTGAAAGATGCCGGTTTAGTATCGCCAAGGGGCAAACACAGAACGTGAGAGTTCGTATCGTCCGAGAATCTGACCGTCGCAGGGCAACACGGATGGTGGCCGCACTCGTGATGATAAGGAAGATCGAAGTGGATGGTGAACCCGCGCGACTGCCATTTACGGTAAATCACCAACGCCCTGCGCTGATCTTCAACAGTGCGTAGGGAGTTTTGGTGCCGATTGAGGATGGTGATCCTCTGGACGGTGAGATCCAAAGTAGGAAACCACGCACGATCAGCCGTCACGCATCCGACGACACAAGTGGAATGGAACTGCACGGTGGGGCCGTACACATTGTCGTCGATACAGCGCATGAAGTTGAGGGACAATGGGTGATGCGGATGAATTCGCATCCAAACTACAGACGAGATTGAAGGTGAATTCCCATACGAGAAGGACTGTCGTTGTTTGGACACAGAATATGCGGTGACGGTTGTGAAAAAAGTCATCACGGAGTCCCAAGCAGTGTTTGGGACATAAAAGTCGAGGTCGCCGGGGGTGAACGAGCCATGTGCATGCCGGCTGTACAGGACGAGATGGGGGATTGCTGAGCCAGACAATCCAATGCCGGTCGCGATTTGTACGAATCGGAACAAGTCGTACGAGATGTGTACGGCCTGAAGAGGTCGCGACACATAGCTTGAAAATGACGGCCGCCCATGCGCGGTACCGTCGTGCGGTACGACCAAAAGATATCAAGTCCGTCAAGGTGAGTTCTTCGAGAATGGTCTGTATCAATTCGGGCGCCAACTTATCCAACAGGGAGTTGTTGTCTAAGTGGTCCGAATACAGGCCGACGTCTGTGTTGGAATGTCAGTGATACCCGCCTTCGTGATCATCTGCTCACCTTCTTCTAAGAACTTGGCTTTAACTCGGCGGATGTACTCGACGACAGCAGATCCATAGATTGGAGACTGCACAGCAACCCAAAACAGCGTGTGTGCGTCCATAGCGCTGAATATTAGCGCCCAATCAACAGCAGTTGAAGGTAAATGTCTAATGAATTCGAGCTGGGAGTAACCATAGCTGATGTTGTATGTGCATGACTAGAGTAGAAGTGAGAATGATGAACATGCAGCAGCAAAACGTTACCAGAAGAAGACACCGAAATGTATGAATGATCTGCGGCGAGAACCACGACGACGTGTTGCTTAAATGACTAGATGATTTGTGGGACGGTTTCAAAATCCTAATACCCACGATCGAACAACACTGGTTTCAGGTCGGCTTCCGCACCAATGAAGCACGTTGTCGGATGTACGGATATAAAGTGAGACTACTCCTGTTTGAGCGTCGGATAGGCTATACTTTGGACGAGTGTTCGAAGACTTACTCGTCTATTACACACCCACCATGGACGACTACTACGATCATCAGCAAGCCAGTCAGTTTTACTATTCTTCCCGGAGTCGCCGCCTTATGTTCGAGCGGTAGCTTTGGCCATCGAGCACTGGAACAAGAAACTCAGCGAAGTGGATGCGCCTTTCAGTGAAATCGGGCTTACCCTGCCAGCCAACCGAATGGACGTAAGCCCATGATACTTCGTCGTAGTGTTCAGAACATGCGCTAATGGATGAATAGCCCCGACAAGTTTCTACCATGAAGGACGTCCCTGGCGGCGGAGCTCGCACGTCTTTCACGCGAACACAAGTGCTGAGATCGAAGCCGTGTTCACCGTCGTCGGAGCTCTTACTGTGAAGGACTTGCCGCCTGTCAACCGGACCAGGTCGCCGAGGCAGCTTCAAGATGACGTATCTGACATCCTATTCCAGGGCGCGGGAGATAGGTGCAAAACGTCTGCGTCAACATGCCACAATCGTCGGTTACGACTCTCTTCAATTCCAGCGCGCCATCGACAATATCCAAATAGTCGCGTACGAAATGAGCAGGGTTTTTGGTGATGACGACCTTCGCATCTGGCGTCCGGACGCAACGGAGGGTGCGAAAGGGCCCTCGCTGAGTGCAAATTGTCGCTACTTTACGTTGGGAACCTCTGTCGCCGCAGCGCAGAAGACGACGTTCAACCTGGCGATTGATCCTCATAAGGCACTCGACGGTATGTTGTCGACGACAGTGCATCACTGCTACGACAATTCGGTCTCGTACCTGACGTTGGAAAATGGAACGTGAGTGCGTCTTCTTGCGATGTGCAATAAACTCAGTTCAGATTCCAGGTACACCAGCCACCCTCCCAATGCTTTCAAGATTGGCGATATCGTCGAAATGGGTTTCACCATCAACGCATGGAGGCTTGCTGCGGACAACAACGGCCCCAAATATAACACCAATCTTGTACTTCGCACTCTCACTTTTTGGACGGCACATTTTCTAGGGTATGAATTGTCCGTCCCCATTATCGTCGGGCTAACATTTCAACAGAATGCGGCCCTTCACCGATTGGACTCGGAACGTCGTTCTGCCGCTGCGGAACCTCTACAGATGGTACCCGTAATTCGCAACCAAATCGCATTCAGGATTGCAAAACGCAAAGATCGTCAACGCGAACCTGAAGCCGATGCCGGGGAGCCAAGTTTGAGGCACAAAATGAGTAAGTTGGTTATCAGTAGTCCAAACTCTACATGAGCGTGTTGGAACGAATTCGTACGTAGTAGAAAGTTAGAATGGGAGATGTATAGCTTGGGTTAGCATCGTATACGTACTCACTGCCCGGCGGTTTTTTCTGGACATCGATTCAATTGACTATGTACGGTTGGCGCAGTTCGGATCAAATCGGGCCGTATTTTGAATTGATGCGACAGAGCCCAGACGACTATATAATAGACAGCGGCTTGCTGGATATGGTAAAGCAGTGCTTGACGTTTGTTGTGTCTATTTATTCTACACAGGAGAAACGACGGCCCTGAACACCGTGCCGTGTCTTGGGACCTGGCCCTTCCGAGGGCAAACCCTGAGTATTCCGTGAAACAGCGGTATTTTTCGGGAACGCTCTTCATTGGTGGACATGCTCGACCCGGTAATGGAAGTCCCCAAATTGAAAATAAAATGTATTGGTGGGTTTATAATGGTCCCTGGAACTCCTATGTACTGATCCGAATATCATTCATGCGAGACTCGTTCTGAACTATAAAGAGTACTATTCTCAAGCACGGTTTCTGTCCAGCTTCAAATGCCTAACCCAACCATTCAGAGGAACAAACCGCCCAGAAGGTAAAACGGATGTTTGGGCATTGACTTTGTTGATTGATGGCTTATGCAGCGTTGCCGAATACCTGGACGTCGAGGCTGAAGAAGATGACGACGAGGTGGAAATGGGTGACGAGAACTTAGACGAGTTCGAGCCCGACTTCATTGACGACAGCGGAGTCAACGATGAGTAAGTATTCTATTCCGAGCTTGTTCATGATTACATTTTTTGTGCACAGTTCCAACGAGACGGCCATCCATTGGGAAGCGTCGCCTGCCCCGGAGGGGGATGGTGCCAAAGATGACGGATCGGCTGAGGACGACGATGACGACGAAGACTACGTTGTGTAAGTGCTAGAGGTTTATAAAAGTCGCTACCCGGCTGACGTCGTCACAGGCAGCGTCCTAAACTCAAACGTTTGAATACTCGTGGTTACGAAGGGTACGTAAACTTACAGCGCACGTCGGCTTGTCGCATACCCCTTCACAGTTCGTCCGCCAACCGTACTAAAGGGATTCCCTCGAAGTCTGTCGCGCCCGGAGACGCCAAGCCCGGAAAACAGACGCGTTTGCAAGTGGAGCCGGCCGACAAGCAAAAGACGGTTTTTACATTGACGGAGGACGAATTTTCGTGAGTGAGTATGTGTCATTGGGCGCACAATCTGATGGCACACCAGGGCGTTCGAGCGTTTCAAAGCGTCAGAAGAGAAGAAAAAGTTTGCCAAATTTTGTTCATGGGTAACGTGTAACTAAGCAGCGGTTCGACAGGAAAGCGGCTGCTGCCAGAATCAAGAAGTACGTCATTGGCTAACCAATATTGTTCAACATATCTTATTCTTTCACAGCAAACAACCAGCACGTAACACGAGGTCCGTGGCCAAAGTGGAAAACAGTGACGACTCCCGGTATGTACTTATTGATGGTTGATGATCGTTTATCTAATGCGTGTAGGTCGAGCGGCACCCTCGCCAGTGAAAATCTTGGGAAACAAGACAAACCGATGTACGCTGAACGGACTCCGATGCATGTATTACTGACTTTTGACATCGTTCGCAGTGAGTCGAAAGATAAAAAGCAACCCACCCTTCCCCCTCCCGATTTGGCAAAATTCAATGCAAATAAATCTGGGACGACACATTCAGACGCCGACATCAAGACCAAGAGCAAACGCAAACGGTGTGCTTTTGTCTATCGTGGTTCTTCAACTGACGCATCAGAAGGGCGAATCTGACACCGAAGATACTCCCCAAGTTATCAAACCCGACTTATCGCAGTTTAACGCGAAGAAGACCGGGACCGATACAGCGCCGGCCAACAAGAAGTCTAAGAATGCCTCGAAGTGAGTAGTTCGACGAAACTAAGCTTTTTGCTCACTGGCGTTCAGGAAAATGCCCGTGGACTCTGCCAAACAAGAGCAAGTGGCCCGTTCTGTTAAAGCTGGAGAGGTCGTCCTCGAAACAAAGAATGCCCGCAAACCGAGGTACGCCAAAGAATCCAGGTACTTTGCATAGTGGTTTTTGTCCCGTGTTAACCACTCGATAGGCCGAGCCCCGAAGTCTGTGAAGTAATGGACCCAGACGTCCAGGATCCGATGTTAAAGCCTGTATACGAAGCCGGCCTCCCGAAGCTGGAGTCCGTCCTTTCATTCGGAATGTATTCACAAGCTGATTGGGCTTCCTTTGTTTCTCCATCCAGACGCGGGCACTTCATTGCCTGGAACCAAAAGCGCGGCCCAGGAATGTTTTTACCGAGCGACTTGGGTACGATTAACCCTGCAATTAACATTGGGTAAGTGTCAATGTGGTTCATGCGCACCGTCGACTGACGCTGATTGAAGGACTGTCTGGTCCTTCTTAAACTTCGTTTCGAAGGGCCGATTTGTGAACTTGGCCAGGATTGCGCCCGAAGAGTTGGAAGCTACATACCTGATCATGGGAAATGAAGACAAAAGGTCGTCTTTCTCGGGTACAAAAAACCTAAGCTAACACGTTTCAGATGGACACTCAGCTACAACGGCAACGCGGCATACTGTTTGACAGTTGCCATAATCACATCGTCCTCGCTCACGGAAGTCGCGTCCGACTCTGGCAACTCCGGGTTGACAGTGCCCCTGTCCAAGCATGTGCTGGCACGGTTCCCTTGTCAAGAATTCGATCGCGTGGCGTCTATGTGCTCGATGGTGTTCAGCCAGAAGACGTTGCATGCGCAGCTCAATGAAGATTCTTTGACTATCGGTACAAGGACGGTAACT